>CM035607.1:0-134238 GCA_020496755.1 Channa maculata | reverse complement strand
ACCTTTGTGAGATATACAGATGTAAATGATGTAGGCAATATTGTAAGCATTCTCATATGTTACGTGTTTTTGTACATGCGCTATTACTTTTATGCATGCTTTTATTTATAAATGGTTACGGAGAATCATTGGTGGTGAACAGACATCAATGTATGGTAAAATACACATGAATGAACTAACATTGGATCCCATATCTGACTGGGCCCCAGGAAAACTTGCACTGATAGTGATTTAGATGACGGACCACCATATTTCCTATAATACTGTTTAAATATAATTTTGCCTATTTTTTTTTATGTTTTGTTTAAATAGTCTGCGTAGCTAACACTACATATTTTTGAGATTCCTAAATTTACCATGTTGACACTTTGTGTCAAAAGGGGGGAATGTGGGGGAATAAAGCAAATTTAGTCATATGGTTAGATAATTGGCAAACAGTCAACCAAAATGGGCTTATTGAAGAGGTCACAAAGAGGACAAGAAGTCACAGGTTGGGTCATGTTTAGAGGACTGCTTAAGATCACAGTAGGCACTTTGTTGTTACAAGGCCCAAAGCAACGTAGTAGATAGTGGGTCCTGGGGTCACAAGATCTACAAGAAGGTGCAATAAAAGGGTTTTATTGCTTCTCAACTGATATCTTCAGTTAACCTAGAAAGGGACAAGAGTGATGACTGTCAACTGCGTGCACCTGGTTTCTTCATTCATGTTTTGTGAGGGTGGTTCCTTTCTTGGGTTTGAGTATAAATAGAAGGGGTTTGAGAGACACAAGTCAGAAGAAGACACCAACATCCATGTGTTCTTCTCCATGCCGGCATGTATTAAACTGAGATGATTCATCATGCTGAGTTTTGTCTACAAATTTCTATCACATGTGATGGCCACCCCTGGGGGAGGGGTGGCAACCAGCTCGGGACCAGCAACAGGTGAGCCGGCCTGGGGTCAGGAGCAGGAACAGGATCAGAACCAGGCCGGACCTTTGCCGACCCAGAGACAGGAACTGAACCTGTGGCGGCACCCGCCACCCCAGAGACAGGAACCAGAACAGAACCAGGCCGGGTCTCGGCTGAACCCGAGCCGTGAACAGGAACAAAACCAGAACCAGGCTGGTGCTCGGCAGACCTCGGCGCCAGGACAAGAAGTGGACGGGCAGGTACAGGAAGTGGACTAACAGGGACAGGAACTGGACGAGCAGGGACAGGAATTGGGCGAACTGGAACTGCGAACCCTTCAGGACCGCTGGCGGCGTCCTGAGTCAGGATGAATGTCGACCGGACACGAAGGTAGCCCAGAAACAGGAGCTGACATTTCAAGCATCTGTGGAGTGGGTTCTACATGAGCCAAAACGGGAACAGTTGGGCAGCTGGCTGGCTTCAAGACAGCCGGTACTGTGGTAACCTCAGGGGTAGTGTCAGGGGCAAAACCGGTGTCAGCCTGACCCAGGAACAGGGGCAGACTGAGGTGGATGAGAGACAAGCGAGGTTTGAGACTCCTTGTCCTTCTGAGGCCCTTAAAGTAATACGGGTTTATTTGTTGGATAGCTAAACCACGATCAGGGTTGTCAGCAGAATACAACAGATTATCTAATACCCATACTGATACCAGAAATCAATTTCCTTGGCCGGTTTTATGGTGTCCCCTCCCACAGTTCTCAGGTTCCGATAGTGAACAGATCGTAATATATAATATAATATAACGTAATATAACAATTTAGTGCAAAGGTGGACCCAAGTGAGGAGACTGTGAGAGGGACTGAACTAACAAACACGTTTATTGGTAAAAAGAAAAACAATAATAAACAGAAATTGCTCACAGGAGGGTACAAAGAAAAACAGGCAACAGAAATATACTGATTAACAAGGATTCTAGGGAAATAACTTGGAAAACAAAACCGAATGAATACTAGACAAGTTATAAGGAAACCAAAATGCAACCCACTAAACCTAAACTACCAACCGGGAAACCTAACTAACACTTGGAAAAAACTAAGGGGATAAATGAACAGAAAACACACCAAAACTTAGACCAAAAGTTGCTGGGAAAACAGAGTACGATTCTCAGGAGTCAGGATTGCTAGGGTCATGGTAAGTCATGTGCACATTATATAGGCTGGGGGAGAGAGAGATGAAGATCTTGCAGGGAGCTGTTGAGAAAGCTGGACCTAAATAGTGAGGGGAACAGGTGCAAACAATAAAGAGGGATAATGAACGATAAAGCTAATGACAGCACTCGGGACAGGAAGCAGGGGCTACAAAGTAAAGGTCTAAAGGGAGGAAGTGTAACTGAGGACCAGATGGTGACATAATACTCAAAATGCTGAATTTTTGGTTTGGGCCATATAGATGCGGGCTTATTTTTTAGGCTTGCCAATGTACTGGCATGTATGCCATGTTTTAATGTAAGCTGATAAGTCTTTTTTAAGCCTATGCCAGTAGATAGTTAACTTTAAAAATGGCCTCCTCCACAAAATTGTCACCTTGAGGAACCCACTTTCTTACCAACAGGTCTTGGAGGTACTTTCCATGGTACTCATCAATTCATCAGCTGGAAGCATCTGCTGGAGCAGTTCTAGCAGAGAGGGGCCCTCTTTATGCTCTTTTACCAACTTGCTGTGTGTGACAGACAATGAGAAATCAGGTAAAGGAAAGCACATTTTTTTGTGTTTACCTTTTCATGCTTGACCATTTCCAAATTTAAATCCACACAAATTTGAGCCTGTGTGACTAGACGTGCTGGAAGAACTTGGGCCTGCCTCTCATTGCAAATGTAAACATTGAGAGGTACAGCATCAGAAAAAGGGGGCGTGCCTCCACACATTGAATCATAAAGCAAATCATGAGCTGAATCCATCTGAAAACATATTAGAAAGAAACTGTCAACACATTTAAACTCATACCTCAATTCTTAACACAACCTCCAGTCTTAAGAGTCAGAAAAAGAGAGATGACACCATCAAAATTAAAGGGTCTAAAGCACCTGAATCCTTGAGGTGTTAACAGGGACCCTATTTGTACCCCCAACCACGGACACAAAACCTCTAGAGACATATGGACTTATTATAACCTGGATCACCTGAAATGAACTCTGTAAAATGACAGAACAGGAGGAAATTCTCTCAGGCTTAGCGTGAAATTGCACCGCAGCTATAGCCTTAGCTCTTTCTTCTAGGTGGGCCAAAACAGCAAGAGCAACTGGTTTCACTGAAAGGTTTGTTTTTTAAAATTTAATGTAGGAAATATTAAACACCCTGATGTTTAAAACAAAGATCAATCCATCCATCCATCGTTATCCTGTTCAGGGTCACAGGGGGCTGGAGCCTATCCAAGCTGTCATTGAGTGAGAGGCAGGGTCCACCCTAGACAGGTCTTTAGTCTAAAGAAAGATTGGTGAATAAAATGTTTGTGCATATATGTCCCTTAGAGCAATGAAAAGTAAATGTGATTATTATAAACTTTTTAATCCCTTTGACTAAATTATTACTCAGGGATTTCTTCCTCATGCACTTCCACTATTTCATAACATAAACAAGTGCCATGGCAACACTTGAAGAGATACATTTTTCACGGCAGAGAAGATGGCAATAGATAACTGCATGTAGATACAAGCAGTTGTAGACAGGCTCGATGAGTTTTATCCTGAAGCTTTTCACTATTATTTTAAAGACTTGAAGCTGTTGCTGAGATTGTTTGATACTGCTCCATCGGCAATACACAGGATTAGAAGAGTTTCGGCAGGAGGGGCATCCAGTGAAAAAACTTATGGGAATCAATGTGTGGAACATGTGCCGCTGTGGCAGCCTCTAAAGGGTTGATCTTTTAATTTAGTATTGGAGGCTAGAAATTATAGGCAACATCAAGTCACTATAACAATAGATGATTATTTTCAGTAGTTCTATACTGTTAGTGAATGTAAATATGATTTCTTCACTTCACTGCTGCCCACACATATTGATCTGTGGTGTTACCAATAAGGCTGTCAGTCAGCTTATTAGCCCTTAAATCTTAACATGCTGCTAGCAGACATAATTCTTTATCCACATGACCACAAAAATCAATTCAACAAATGGGATGTTGATGGATTTCCTACAATAAACCTCTCCAGCCTCTGGCTCTCAGTGAAGAATTGGTCCTTTAGTGCTTTTCTAGAAGCTCTCTGGAAACACACTGTAGGTTGAAAATAATCTTACTATCACATAGGAAAAACTATATGTTCATAACAATTATGAAAAGTAATTAGATGCATTTATCTAATGGTTTATGCATGTACAATTAGTGACTCTTTCCCATGTAATACTACTCAATCCTTGTGCTTTTTTATAATGTTTTATTAGGGTTAAAAAGCACAACATAGATATAGATTAATTCAGTGATTTCCAGCCCTTCCCAATTTAGTTTGTGACCTTGAATCTAATCAGCATGCAGTTGTTTCTCCTTGTGATGTTTTTCATGTTTCTGTGTTGTGCACAAGTCAATATTTTACTAAAACAAAAAATGAGAGAAAATGCCAAAAAATAAAAACAGATGAGTTTATCAGAGCTGTGCTTTTTTTCTTACTTATTCTTTCTTTAATCATCTAACAGCATCTCAGATTTATTTGGGGGACCTTTACATGGTGCTCTACAAATGTTAATGAACGAACATAGTAATGGGCCACCTGACCTGCTCAATTGAAATTAGTGCCCCACACGGCTGTTGGCAGCAGCTGACCTAAATAATGATGACAGGTTACATTTTGTTTGTGAGATTTCTCTGACATAATTAAATCCCTGTGCCATAAACAGCAGCAGGACAATGTGCACATTTGTACACATAACAGAACAGTGGAGAGCTATTTATTAGTCATCCCTAATATGGACATGGGTTTGATTGGCATCTAACAGCAAATTACATATATGATCACTGACCATATGACCAGATGACCCTCCTAGAGGCAATCAATGCTGGTTGTATGGCAATAACTGCATAGAATTGCCATGCAAGGTTTTTCCATCAGTGCATTGCTTGGAAAAACATCTACTGTGATATTAATCAGTCTGTGCTGTAACTGGCAGGAGAGAATATACTAGGAGTAGGAATATACTATAGGTTTACTTTGGTTTATTTTATTTTTGTCTGTATTTGTGGAGTAGTGTAATAGTTAGCTCTTCTGAGTTTGAAATATATAGAAAAAAATAAATATGAACCCATACAATGCAGTAAAATATTTTTTTTTGATTTTCTGAAGAAATTTGTTATATTTTTTAACTGTGGAAAGAATAAATTACACATGCTGAGCCTTATTGAATGTATGAAAGTTTATCAGTAGTAGAGCCTTGGGTTGGGATGCAGAAGGCCATGGGCTCGGATCCCACCCCACTACCCTGGTGGGCCACCTTGCTGCCAGCTCCAAGCCTGGATAAAATGGGAGGGTTGGACATCCAGCGTAAAAACTTATGCCAAATCAGTTTTTGGAGCATGTTCTTCTGTGGTGACCCCGGAAGGGACAGGTCAAAAGCTGTTGGAGGTTTATTGTATGTCTTGAATGTCAACTACAATTCATGGGCACGCAAGCTGCAGACAAGAATGATTAAAGAACATTTTCTTGAAGAATCTATTTTTTTACAGTATTTTAACAGGTCATCTTAAGAAATGCAGGTGTTGAGTGAAGCAGGATTTGTTCTCTCTAGTAAAATCACCTTGAGATACTGGGACATTGATTGCTATATTTTTTATTTTGTTGCCCACTGTGTTGTGAGTGATTGAAAGAGTGTAAAATTTGACCACAAGACTTGATGAGGGAAAATTAATATTCTGTTGCATGTTGTTAATAATTTGCTAGTGTAAGAGCATTTTGCATAGAAAATGTGTCAATTTGGGCAGTGACTTTGTTTCTGGTTTGAATTTTAGAGTGTCTAAGCCAATGAGAAAAGCTGTCTGGGCACTTCCAAAATGCAGTCAATCTACATTCTAAACTGTACATAATATCTTACAAACGTCACAGAGGTCCATGATCCCAAAGATATTTTTTTAATGGCAAAAAGCAAAAAATTTGATGAGAAATGACTATAGAGAAACATAGGAAAGCTGCATAAATACAATATAACAAAAATGAGCCAAATACAAGAACAATAGAGTGATAGAATGGCCAAAAAATATTATAAATGAGACATCTCATATGTAGTGGTTTTGCAAGTGCAAACAACCAGGGCCGTGAATAACTTGAGTAAAAGATTCTATTTCAGCAACAAGGAACTGTACAACCAATGTCACCAATGTAAGCAACATGCGTTCACAGTTTCAAAAAAGTGGCTACTTCCAAAACCAAAGCTTGAGACCCTTGAGAGGGTAAAAGGACTCAAGTCTAACTTGAGAGCCATTCTTTTTTATGTTGTGGCCAAATTTCACTGTGTCCTACAAACAGTGAGGACCAGCCTCACATAGAATGTTTTCAAGTTTGTAAAAAGAGAGTCTGATTTTGTGGATTAAGTTGCTGTCCTTAAATCCACCATGTAGTTCACTACTACCTGCTGTCAGTGAGTTAGAACAAGAGTAGTAATGGTCAAGTGAGCTAGCGAGTGAATGAAGAGAGGGAGCGGCGAAAACAACACAGTAAATGAGAGAAATGAAATGTTATTTTCTAATTGCTTCAAAGTAATTAGATTCTAACACACAAACATGGCCATAACTCCACACAACTCTGCAGGAAGGGCTTTGTGTGTGCCATTCAGACACACAGAGCCGAAACTGGATAAGCGAAATATTTACAGTGAAGAACACTGATATTAGGTCTGCAAATAGGAGACATGTAGAACTGCTAAACCTAGTCCATTTATATACAAAATATAATTTTATTGATTGGATATTTAACTTTGAATCTGATAAATCTTAAAGGGCGACTTCACCAATTTTCAACTTGCTTTCAGTGGCTCTTGTTTAGGGTATAAATAAACATTAATGCTTTAAAAATGTCCTCTGACTGCCCTATATGAAAAATTTCCTCGGCTTCTAGCTGAAAAACACCTCCAGATGACATCACCCCGAGGAGTTCAGATGATGTCATCTGTAGAAGCTCTGGAAAAGCAGGTTGATCATAATTACAAATTCCAGAGTATGAGCAACTAGATCCTTTAAAATCTAGATCCTTTAAAAAGTTATATTTGTAATTTTTTTGCAGAGACACACAGCAACCCCTGAAAAAGGGAAAAAATATTATATCATATTTAAGTACTGAGCCCATGTAGCTATTAGCACCACAATAGCATGACAGTTTCCTAAGTAAATCACAGTTTCTGAAGTAGTTAATGCACTGTGATTTTCCAATGTAATGTATACGGTATAAGGCCTCGATTTATTGTCCTAAGAACTATACTAATTGAAAGTACTCTCACAAAGATTGGCACAAAGCAGTGAGCCAAGACTGCTTTGCTTACAAACGTTGGATGCCACTGTAATACCCAATCATGATACCCTGTCCTGTTAGTAGTTAAGGTCCTGATCAAGTAACATCCAGAGCGGTTATTTTGCATCTACCCCAACTTAATGTGTCAGTAATGACAATACAAATCTTTTCTTTTTTTGTTCTTTTGTCAGATAAATAAAGGCTCAAATGCATTCACAAATCTCAGACTTTGGTTTTTTTTATTGATGAAAACTACCAACATTTGTGGAAATAGGTTTTGTATATAAATGTACTTGTGTATATGTTTTCCAACACTTTCAGCTGTATTTGGCCCATAATTACTCAATAAAAGGATGTGATTGTCACGTACTGTCACTGAGTCAGTGTTACCTCAGATATTCTTTATCTATTGTGTTGTTATTGTGCTTGTTTCTCTTCAGGCACAAGATTGTCTATAGGCACTTGATTTACGTTCTGTGTCATTCAGTTACATAGCTTGGCAGACACTGGTGTTAGAGTTACATTTAAATTTTACTGAATAGGAGCAGTGTGTATCTTTCAGTGTAACATTAATCTAGATCAGGGTGGATGGAAATGGTGAAAATGTAGTTGTTTATTTTTTTGTGCAAAATGCCTTACAGAGTAAAAAGTACAGGGAGCTGCACTAACACAGCATGACAAGAAACTCATTGTGACCCTCTAAATGTATTATCTTAAACTTTGTGTGTGTGTGTGCGTGTGTGTGTGTGTGACATGCACGATGACAGACAGTCAATGAAAATGCTCTGCAGTTTCATTACTGGATGAACCAGAACAGAAGAGAATAATATACCAGCAACACTTTGTTTGCTGATGGGTGCAGACTGACAGATACCACATGCTGTGTCAGAAACTCACACATGCCCAGCAGTGTACTTTGATTGAATAAGGGAAGCGCTGCTGAGAACACTGTGACTTCCACTACTGTCCATATATAATATAGGCTTTCTGACAGGAATTACCTTTAGGGTAACCATGGCAGACCTGTAGATGTAATCACATTTTAGATCATGGGACAAGTTTGTGAGGGCAAAACTCATGAGTAAAAGGTAATTTCAATAGAATTTCAATTGTTTTGCTGAAAGGTAAAAAAATTAAAACATGATGTTCATACATTAAATGTTATTGTTTAGTATTTATTTATTATATTATTATTTAACTAGACAAAAACATGGGAAAGTAAAATAAAAATGTTTTCTTTAGCCTCTACTATAAATCTCCTGAAGGTGGGTTTACTGCAGCGTTTTGCCACCCCACTGTTTTGTGTAAAAAGTACTATACTGCTTTAGACTGAAGACTCTCCCCGGCTCTTACTCCCAAACCCATTGTGTTGCCACCAGTGTTAAGAATGTATTCATTTATCCTGACTTATCTTCTTTATAAAAGGGGACAGGCTTGGGGGTGAAAAAGTTTGATAGAGTTTTATTTTTGACACCAGTTTTACTTGGAGTGTCTTTAATGTACATTGCACAATGTACAATGATTCTCATGCAAACAAAAGTCTGTGAACATGTTAATCATTACTTTCACATCTGGATTTGTGCAATTAGGGGTACAGTATGTTAAAGGAGGAGTGGGCAGACTCACAGAAAAGCACTATAAAATGCAAGCATTTAGATGAAAGCAGCAAAAGAAGGTAGACAATTAAATTTGGATTGTCTGGCCCCTTAAAATGGTGAACAACTGGGCAGTTTAGAACCTCACAAGGAGACGACAAGGAAAGGTGTTATGGTTAATGAAGGTTTATTTTTAAAAAAAAAAGGCATCAGAAACAACAGAAAATTACTCCATAAGGAGGGCGGGACAACGTAGTGCAAACAACATAAATTATGTAAAACAACAGGAGAGGGGGGATATACTAAATCATAACCATACCAGGAAAGCAAGGGAACTAAGAAACTAGGGAGAGGAAAAAGGGAAAAAACAGACAAACACAAAACCTGGACCTAACAAGCGGAGAAAACAAAACCTAAACACTGAAACTAAATGAAACAAGTAGAAAACCAAACCTCAGACCAAAATGTAAGGGAAGAGAGTCCAAACACAGCACTGGGGAAACACAATGGGGAGAGCAATGCCCAAACATATTGACAGTCCATGGAAGGGTTTAGGGATGAGCAGAAACAATCTAGCAGCGAACAGTGGGGAGAGCTGGGTAGAAATACAAGGGGCCACAGGTGAAAACAATCAGGGTTAACAAGAAACCAGAAGCTAAAGAAACTAACTGGGAAGTGGAGCAGAGGGATTAAAAAAAATAAAAGCCAGGAGCAGGAAGTTAAGCTAAAGAAAACTAGAGTCAAGAAGAAGTGCTGGTGTAATAGAGGTGAATCTAAAATAATTTTTAAGCAAATGTGTTTTATTGCTTCCACATCCACAATCTTATTCTAACACTAAAGTCAGTGGTTTTCTTGCCTGAGCCTGACCAGGCACAGTATTCCCGGGCTGGACTCAATAGCCGAGCTTGGGTAGTTGGCTTGACCGTCATGAGCATTATTTACCGCCACCCTACCCACCTCCTGGCAGCTCCCTTTCCCTTAATGAACGTACCGTTTCATTCATTTTAAAAAAGTGTTTGCTACAAAAATTTAATCCCATTTAAGGTTTAGTTTCATAGGAACGTTATTTTTAGGAGACAGGGTTAGCTCAGTTGGCAGTTGTCCACGTACCACAGGGTCAGTGGTTCAATCCCTGTTCCAGGTTATGTGTCGAAGTGTCTCTGGGCAAGACACTGAATCCCTAACAGCCCATTCCCATCCCCAGCTGGGCAGTGCTGGTCCAAGCCAGTAGAAATTGGGGAGCGTTGTGTCAGGAAGGGCATCCGGCGTGAAAACTGTACCAAATCAACAGGCGGACAATGATCCGCTGAGGCAACCCTGAACTCACAGGATAAGCCGAAAGGACATAAAAATAAATAAATAAATAAATAAAAATTTAGGAGACAGGGTTGCAGTGTTGGACGAGAAGGCATTTTTTTGTTAAAAAAAAAAAAACGAGTTGTCATGATCCTGGACTTTTATTAGTTTTTTATTTCTTACTTTCTTTCTTGGACTTAGCACCTTAAATTCCATTTCCTATTACCATTACTTCTGATTATTTTCATAGTTTCTCTGTTTATTTAAACCCAGTTCTCCCCACAGCCCCCTACAGTTTGTTTGTTCTTTGGTTTGATGGTTGTTTTTTTTTTTGTTTTCTGTTTAGATCCTGTGTTATTTTGTGTTGCCTGTCTACACTGTCTGTACTGTTTTTTGTCTGCACTGTTTGCACTAGGTTGCACTCGATGCACTTTACATAGCTTGTGTTGTTTTGTAGCACCTTGGTTCTGGAGGACCGTTATCTCGTTTCCACTGTGTACTGTGTACCACTGTGTATAGTAGAAATGACAATAAAAGCCACTTGACTTGACTTGACTTGAGATACCTTGTTTAGTTTTTGTTTATGCCCATTTGTTAGGTCCTGTTTTAGTATTGAGGTTCTCTGTTTGTCAATATTAGTCTGTAGACACTGTTTACAGCTCCTTCACCTCAAGCCTAAAGTTAGGCTTCTAAATATGTACTGTATTTGGTGTTATGGCCATCTTATAGCTCCTGGATTGATTTGGAGCATCAGTTGACTACACTACACTGAAATCAATGCTTAGTTTATGTGTGGTGCTGTCTGAATGATGGATGGGGGAAAATCTTCTCAGCAACACATACTGTATTGTATTCAATTGCATAGGAACAGGAACAGCTTTAAGCTTCAACTATCAAATTTTTTTACATTTCTTACCCTGTCATGATCTGACCCTCATACTCACTTCCTGCCCTAGAGTTTTATTTTGTACCTCCTTTTCTCCGCTTCCTGTCCCCAGTTCATTTCTCCATCTTACCTCTCATAAACATTTACAATTGTTTTCAGCTGTTCCCCTGCCTTTTAAAACCCAATTCTCCCCTTGGTTCCCCGTTGGATCATTGTTTTTGTTTGTTGCTGTCTTCCATGCAACATGTTGTCTTCTAGTTCACCTGACTGGTGGTTTTGGACTCCTGACCCTGTTCTTGTGGACTCTGTTTGGTTTGAGGTTTGATTTTTAGTTCTCATTCTGTGTGAGTCCTTTCCTGAGTTTTGATTGCGGGCATACATTTGTTCCTAGTGTGCATTGGTTTAATTTATTGGGTTACGTGAGTGTTTAGCCTTTCCAGTGTTTTTGTTATTTCCCGGTGTAGTTTTAACCCCCGTTTAGATCATTTTCTCCCTTATTGGTTTGTTGCTTCCCCCTTTTTGTTTTTTATGCTTTTGATCTTCTATTGTAATTCTAGTTTGTCTACTCATCCATTGTTAAATTCCTAGTCTGAGTTTATTCCTTGGTTACTAGTTTTTTTTAGTATTCCTTCCGAGTTTGTGCGATTTTTGTCCTCCATTATAAGAGCGAGTCTTTGTTAGCAGTTTTTCCCTGTCTTGTTTACATTTACCTTACATTTACATTCAGTCATTTAGCAGACGCTTTTACCCAAAGCGACTTACAAGTGAGGTACAAGGCAGCAAAAATCTAAGTCAAGTCTTGTTAATCTTAAAGCTTATTCTTTTCACAGAACCCCTCTCGCCTTGTTGCTCTTGGGTCCTCCTTAAAAACTAATCCTGATAGTATATAGCTTATGTTTCAGCCCTTTTTCTTTTAAAAAAAAATGAAACCATATTTTCTTCTTTAAATGCATCTATAAATATTTAAACTCTTGTCTGTTAGCTGTTAGCTAGGGCTCCACTAAAGAACATTACACTAGCAGTCTAGAAATCAAGTCTAAAAATGATTTTCTTTGTTTACCTTTTTTTCTCAACTCTGGTTGGTCTTTTCTTTTGCTCATCTGATGTAAACTCACCTCAAAGGCTTAAGTTATTGTCCATAGCTCTTTTAGGGTTACTGCTATGATTTTCACAGCCTTTAACTGCAGATTTTCTTCTCTGGTTCAGCCAGAAAAGACTTTGTTCACTTGATTAATTAGATTAATTCACAGGAAATCCTAGTTTAGAAATCCTACTCCAGAAAATGAAAAAAGAAAAATGTATACATCTAAATTTTTACATTTCCATGGTGCGTGAATCAGGACTTTGTTTGTTTCACAACTAAAGTGACCCAAACAAAAGATTCAAACTTTATTAGCTCTAGAGGGAAACTGCTTTGACTCATTACAGCTACTCTCTGCTATAAAGAGAGCTAAATAACCACACCAACACAAACAAAATGGCTTCAACATCTGTCAATAAGACCAAAGAAAATCTAAGATAAATGAAACGATTTACAATGACCAGCTGTGTTTTTTGCAGTGCAACTAGAATGAGAAAACAGTGACGTTAGAATGAAGCAAATAATAACTTTTCAAAGTTAGATTTGTAGGTAGATGATGAAACAATTACCTGCAAATGTTACTCCTAGAAATATTATTTATTTCATCCTAACTTCACTGTTCGCTTATTCTCTCACTGTCCAGTTTTGGTCCCATTCCAGTTGCACTACCCTTCACCCACTCTGTGGAGCACTTGGTACTGAGTCTTTGGCTGAATGTGCACCTCTGACCAGAAGCTCCACAGGGAAAACAACCATCTGTAGGCTTTCTCATAAATTGCTGATTCCAAGGTATTTGTAGTCTGTTACAACCCCAACCCTGCAGATGAGTAAGCCCACGTCATTCTGCAAAGCTGTCCACCACTTCAGAGAACTACTGAAGGTGGCAGGACTCTAGCCTGTGGCAGTCCTTATTGCCCCTCAAAACCTCCCTGGTGATGTTTTTCCTTTTTCTCCTTTTTGATCCTTGTCCCCTTACCTGAGCTCCTCTTTGTTTCCATTCAAGATGGACTTCATCTCCTAGGTGACACAAGACCTGCTGTTGGGGAAGCTGTTTAGTTTTTAAACGGGCACGAGTGTCCACACAGAAAGTGATGTATTCTGTGACCCAGCCTGTCAGCCCATCAATGTCCCTACCGTGTGGCTCACAGGGTCTGTAGACTCAAAGCATCCCCTAAGGGCAGAAATTTCTATGTAAGAGACTGCCTCTGTAGCAAGGGGTTTGTACAGTGGATAACTGAGGTGAAAGCCACTTTAATATTTGCATACATCAAATTCGTCTAAACACTGTTTGAAGTTACAAACAGTGTTAGAGGAGGGAGGAATGTAGAAAAAGATCAATTTAGTGTATGAAAGCTCTCTGAGCATGTAGTATGGCCCTGTATTAGCATAAGCAGAAACATAAATAATATACACTACTCTCAAAAAGTTAGGGATATTCGACTTTCGGGTAAAACTTCAGGATACGCCTAAAATGCACTATTACCTTTACAAGTTAACTTAATTTGATGTTCTCTTGACTTTTGAATGCACATGTACAATGTTTCAGTACTTATTGCATAACATCCTGTTGTATAACAAGGTGATTAACCGCAAAAATCAAAAAGTGTCTGATCCATGAATCGACCACTAAATGTTCTGGTTCAATGACAGTTTGTATTTAAACAGTCCTCTTCATCATGCTGTTCACATTTTGGCATCATGAGACCAAGATGACACCTAACAGTTGATCAACAGTACCTGGCCATTGTGAGGTTTCAAACGGGATGTTCTCAGAGGAAGGAGCCACTAGGCTTAGTGTCACAGAGTGTCATCAGCAAGTTGCAACAGAGACTGGAAAAGTCACAGAAATGCATTGAAGTGGACGTCCTTTGGCCACACCCCATGCTAATGGCCACATTCTGTTAATGACCACTTCATTGTAAACAGTACCCCGTGGAACCGGATGACAAATGCCACTTAACTCCAAGCATTGAGGTCAGAGGCACCTCCCTTAAAAGAGTGTCATGTCAGACCATTTAAAGCCCCTTACATCTTCATGGTCTGCGTGCTAGATGACCTGCAAGGGTACCTGACCAAACCACCACTCACAGGCCTTATTGTCTTGCATGGGCCAGGGAGCATTTGCGCTGGACAAGGAAGCAGTGGACCTCAGTGTTGTTCTCTGATGAAAGTCAACTCACATTGAGCAAAATTATGGCTGTTATTCATCTTCATGGACAACAATGCCCCAGCTCATCGAAGTCACATCATCAGGGAACAACTGCTGGAGGCTGGGGTACATCAAATTTAGTGGCCTGCACTTTCTCCAGAAACTGCATTCCATAGAAAACCTATGGGATCAGCTGAGTTGTCGTTTAGAGGGTCATAACACTTTCCCCCAGAACCTCAATGACCTGAGTGGAATGTCACGCTTCAACAGACAATAAGTCGACTTGTGAACAGAATGAGATGTCGTTGTCAAGCTGTAATTGGTGCTCAAGGACACATCACAAGTTATTGAGACACTGTCTTTTTGTTGAGGTATACCCACCACTGTTGTTAGCTTTTGTTTTAATAAAGTGTTTGAGATGAAAATTATCATTGCATGCCTAAATGCCATACTTTCATGAAATAATCACTCTATCATAGACTTTTTACATTTTACATCCATTTCACCCAAAAATTAAATGTCCCAAACCTTTTGTGAGTAGTTTATATTTTGCTGTTTTTTTAATTTGAAAATAAAAAATAAAAAGATGCAGCTCTGTGTTTTTTAGTTAGCACCGGTTTGAGTCTCTGTGGTCTTTGTGATTGTCATCATAAACAATGACAACCTATATTTCAATACAATCACATGATTACTCATAAAGTAGTTATAATCAGCACCACCTTTAACAGCTGCTGTTTTTGTTCCACACCATGTCTCTATGGTAACAGAACATTGTCCTTAGAGCGTATTAATAACTAGAAGTGTTTCTTTGTCATATGTCACCTTGGAAAGTTTGCTCAGCTGTCTGTTTACACTACAAATGTCAGATGAATTCACATCACATCATTTTTCATTTTGAAAAGTTGACTTTCTCGTGTGTGTATCCCCCAATATTTGCTTTTTTGATGCTTTTGTTTTTTACTTGTACATATAGGTTCTTATCAGCCTCAAGTTTAAAGTGTTTAAAATAGTTGTGTAAAGTCACATGATCTGTTTTTCACACATTTGCATGTAGGATGTATTGAATATTTATAGCCATTATATAGCAGTAAGAATAACAAAAGCCTGTAAGAGTGTACTGTAGTTACTGTAGATGACTCTCACAGTGAACAACTGCAAGACAACTGAATGAAAAAGGCCTTGGATTCCACTAAGAACTTGACTTGGTTCTGAAAATCATTTCCATTTCTATAGCTCTGCTTTATCCCTTTCTTACTCAAACATAACTCCTTTAAAGCTCTTAGGTTGCATTCTGACAAGTTCCATAATCTCATCATTCGGGACTCAGGTATTATAGCTGCATGGGCAGTGAAACACCAAAATGACATGAAAGAACTTGTTGCATCTGGGCCAAACAACTGAATGCACCATAAAGACTTCCACAAACTGCCAACATGCATGTATGTTCTGCATCTTCATATCAGCAGCTGGCAATAGTCTGTAATTCCTTCAAAAGAGACAGCAGAAGACTTAGGACTGTGAATCCACAGCATAAACAAAACATTTGCTTACCTTACTTATGTTTCTCTTCTCAAGCACTAATTTGCTAAGATGATCAGCCAATCAGAGTGGTCCAACTAGTTCCAACAGGACATGACACATCGTAACTACTCAGCGAGGGTGCTACATTGATACCAATAGCCCACTGTTGTTTTGGTCACAGCCCTATGAAAAAAAAAAGCTATGTGAAACCAAAATGACATTCTAACACACAAGCATGAGATTTAAAAGTAAGCTATGTTACATGCATGTAAATTGTATTTACATGTACGGTCTGTATTAACTGACCACAGTGCAAAATATTACTTTGGTCATTCACCTGGGAGAGATAACTGGGGCCCTCATCAGCATAGGATGTCTGAACAGAGTAGACTGTAGAAAAGCAGAGTGAGTAATAAATATTCAATAGAGACTTGTCACATAGGTGGCCAACTTTGACATGATGTTACTCTTTGAATCCATAAATAATGAATGTGTCATTTTTATTAGTCTAGAATTTAAACATAAGGATCATCATATTCTATTTGTTGTACATGTGGCATAGACTTCAGCGGATCTCAGCGTGAAAGCTACATTGCCTCTCGGCTCTGAAGCCTCAGCAGCATCTCCTCGTTGGCTCTGGCATCTCAATTATATCTCAGCCATAATGCAATCAGCCCAGCTGTAATGGGCAATATTGCTTTGCATAACTCACTCATAACTCATTTAAAGGAATTAATTGGTGCATTAGATGCTGGGTGTCCCAAGTGGTGAGTGAGCTGCACCAATAAGAGATTTAATTTAGTTCACTTGTTTACAACACGTTCAACCAGGGACAGTGCTGTATTCAGGGGAGATGTGAAGATATAAGATTCATTTGGGTTTAGTTTATATATGTATTTAACACAAAATAAATATTTATCTTGACCAATGAACTATGGAACACAGCTCTATTTAAATGGTAAATGGCACTTTTGTCCCAAGCGCTTTACAATGTTGAATCCCATTTACCAATTCACACACACACAAACACAGATGGCAGTGGCTGCACTGCAGGGTGCTCACCTGACCCACCGGGAGCAACTTGGGGTTCAGTGTCTTGCCCAAGGATACTTCAACATGTAGCTGGGACTGGGATTTGAACCACTGACCCTGTGGACGACTGCCATAATAACAGAGCTACAGCCACCCCAATATATTTATAATAAGAGGTAGGTAATTGTCGTGGCAAAAACTGTAAGGCAAGTTAGGAGGCAAAAAGGCAACTTACAAGTGAATGATAACGGTGAATTTAATCAGCAAATAGAGAAACATGCACAGCAGAACATAGCTACACTCTAGAGCGGGCCAATCTGATTGACCAAGATGTGTAGGTTGTTCAGCCTTTTATACATACAACTCAACAGCTGGGTTCACACAAAGAACAAAGGGATGAGTCAATGCAAATCAACCTTCATACAATGTGGTCAGGAGTCTTAATTAACAAGTCCATGTTACTTTGTCCTTTTGTCTTCATAGTCTTTTAAGTTCTTGAGATCAATGATTTGTGCTGGTTCCCGTGGGCTCCCTTCTGGGAAGCAAATGTTCAGGTGTAGGTAGTTTTATAGTTGATATCTACCTAATCACTTCTTTGTGTGGCCAGAGACAGGATGTCTTGCTGGGGAGCAAAAGGTGAGGAGGCACTGGTGTAAGCAGGTTTGATAGTGGGTCTGTGAGAAGTGTGAAAACAGTGAAACAGTGTTACCTAAATTTTGAAATTTCCCTCACAGTAATAACTATACATATTAAACTAAAATCGCAAAAACTTTCAAGATTTACAGCAAAACACAAAATGTGTTGGTCAAATCCAAATAAATAAAAGGAAATCTAAACATTAAAATCTTAAATCTAAAAATAAAATCTTATAACTTTCAGGAATTACAGGATAACAGAAACAAAATTGTTGGTCAGTTCTATCGAGTTGTTGGAAGTTCTATCGACCCTGTAATTTTATTGGCTAAAATGTTACTATTTTAATTTGGGACCAAGATCACAAGTAGTGATTCTGTGCAGAAGGAGTTTCTCCTATGGCTTAGTTGTTGTCATTGAGTACACATACATGCTATACTGAAATATATCCTCTGTATTTAACCTATTCCCCTGTGAGGAGCAATGGGCAGCCAGATATGGCGCCCAGGGAGGTAATACTGAGTGTCTTGCTCAAGGACACACCCGATGTGTGACCTGGCAATTGAACCCAGCATCCTAGTTTGATGTTCTACCCATTGATCCAAAATACCATGACCATACCAGGCCATGTTCTGCATACTCTGTGCCAATTGTGGTCTTATATCAGGTTCATTTTGATTTCTTGTGTGCCTGTTTGGAACAACAGTAGGGATGTGCAGGTTAATACTGTACAACATTCTGGATCACTTTCAGCAATGTTTCGCATCTGTAAAGATATTGGCGATTCTTTCTAAACCTGTAATACTGATGATGATTAGAACCATGTCACTATGTTGTACTACTGTACACGTCTTTGTTTTTGAGTGGGCTGCTATTCTGTACTTGTGTAATAGAGAAACAGAGCTTCCCTTTAGGGAACATTCACACACATGGTTAGAGAGACTAAAGCTGTGATCTTCCTGAAATACAAAGCCTGCTTCTCAGGTGCAAACAGCACAAACCTTGTTGTTTTCTTTAACTGCCTTCTAGTTTCTGCTGTGGGGATGTAACAGCAAGAAAAGTGTCTACAATCCAACACAGTTTTGATGTTTCTTGCTCCAAACATATATCCAGAATGCTATTTATCTCCACTGCTTCTAAAATGCAGTAACTGCAAGAACTTGAATAATTTAATGTAAAACTACTTAGATCACTGTCACATGAAAGTGATGTAATGTATTCAAAGTGTCTGTCTCGACATTTTCCTCATCACTCCCAGAGGCCTCTGTCACAGAGAAGAGTGAGATGTAAACACACAAGTGTGACACTTCTTTTTTATATCAGCAACATTATTTTGTCACTTGTGCTCATCAGCGAGGTTCAGCAGTTATTCCAAATCAAAAATACAAAAAGCAACCTCGTTTAAGTGAAAGTTACAAAGCCAGTCTGTTGGACGTAATTTTTCTCTCTGTTTGAGAGTCTTACCACCATATCTTACTATGGTTGCACCATCTGTTGATTTCTGCTAACAACAGCCTCTGATAGGCTGAGACGCTGTTTTACCTGGAGCACAATAATAGTTTAACAATTTGGATCGCAACAAACTCTAAAAATCTATACTTATTGTTTTAAGATATTGCAATGCAACCGCAAGGGGGCACAAGCCAGTGTCTTCTTGTGCCAGTCCCAAGTCTGGATAAATGCAGAGGGTTGTGGCAGGAAGGGCATCCGACGTAAAACACATGCCAAACCAAACATGCGAATCGTGACAAAGACTTCCATACCGGATCGGTCGGGGCCCGGTTAACAACGACCGCCACGGTGCTGTTGACCTACAGGGTACCGTGGAAATTGGACTACTGTTGGTCGAAGACGAAGAAGAAGAGGAGGAAGGTGTGTTCGTAGGCAGAGAGAGAAGAGGAAAGCTAAGAATGTAGGACTGACAGTAGGGACTTTGAATGTTGGGACTATGACAGGGAAGGCTAGGGAGTTGATCGACATGATGCAGAGAAGGAAGGTGGACATACTGTGTGTCCAGGAGACCAGGTGGAAAGGTAGCAAGGCTAGAAACTTAGGAGCAGGGTTTAAGTTGTTTTACCATGGGTCAGATAGGAAGAGAAATGGAGTA
Source organism: Channa maculata (assembly GCA_020496755.1). NCBI lineage: Eukaryota > Metazoa > Chordata > Actinopteri > Anabantiformes > Channidae > Channa > Channa maculata. The sequence goes on along the minus strand of CM035607.1, from coordinate 114,563 downwards.
GGAGTTATATTGAAAGAGGATTTTGTGAGGAATGTTCTAGAGGTGAAAAGAGTATCAGACAGGTTGATGAGTCTGAAGCTGGAAGTTGAAGGGTGATGTTCAATGTTGTGAGTGGTTATGCCCCACAGGTAGGATGTGAGTTAGAAGAGAAGGAGAAATTCTGGAGTGAGTTAGATGAAGTGATGCAGAGCATCCCCAGAGGTGAGAGAGTTGTCATTGGTGCAGATTTCAATGGGCATGTAGGTGAAGGGAACAGAGGTGATGAGACAGTTATGGGCAGGTTTGGTGTTCAGGACAGGAACGCAGAAGGTCAGATGGTGGTTGACTTTGCAAAGAGGATGGAAATGGCTGTAGTAAACACTTTCTTCCAGAAGAGGCAGGAACATAGGGTGACGTACAAGAGCGGAGGGAGAAGCACTCAGGTAGACTACATCTTGTGTAGACGTTGTAATCTGAAAGAGATCAGTGACTGTAAAGCATTGGTAGGGGAGAGTGTAGCCAGACAACACAGGATGGTGGTGTGTAAAATGATACTGGTGGTGAGGAAGATAAGGAGGACTAAGGCAGAGCAGAGGACAAAGTGGTGGAAGTTGAAAAGGAAGAATGTCGTTTAGTTTTCAGAGAGGAGCTGAGACAGACTCTGGGTGGTTTGGAGGTGCTTCCAGATGACTGGACTACTACAGCTAATTTGATCAGGAGACAGGTAGGAGGGTACTCGGTGTGTCATCTGGAAAAGGAAAGCGGACAAGGAGACTTGGTGGTGGAACGAGGAAGTTCAGGAGTGTATACAGAGAAAGAGGTTAGCTAAGAAGAAGTGGGACACTGAGAGGACTGAAGAGAGTAGACAGGAGTACAGGGAGATACAGCGTAAGGTGAAGATAGAGGTGGCAAAGGCCAAACAAAGAGCATATGAGGACTTGTATGCTAGGTTGGACACTAAAGAGGAGAGGTGGATTTGTACAGGTTGGCCAGACAAAGAGATAGAGATGGAAAGGATGTGCAGCAGGTTAGGGTGATTAAAGATAAGGATGGAAATGTATTGACAGGTGCCAGGAGTGTGATGGAAAGATGGAAGGAGAACTTTGAAAAGTTGATGAACGAGGAAAATGAAAGGGAACGAAGAGTAGAAGAGGTGACTGGTGTGGAGCAGGAAGTAGCAAAGATTAGTAAGAGTGAAGTGAGGAGGACATTGAAGAGGATGAAGAGCGGAAAGGCAGTTGGTCCTGATGACATACCTGTGGAGGTATGGAAGTGTCTAGGAGAGGTGGCAGTAGAGTTTTTGACTAGTTTGTTTAACAAGATCTTGGAGAGTGAGAGGATGCCAGAGGACTGGAGGAAAAGTGTACTGGTACCAATTTTTAAGAACAAGGGAGATGTGCAGAGCTGTGGCAACTACAGAGGAATAAAGCTGATGAGTCACACAATGAAGTTGTGGGAAAGAGTAGTGGAAGCTAGGCTAAGGGCAGAGGTGAACATTTGTGAGCAGCAATATGGTTTCATGCCTAGAAAGAGTACAACAGATGCAGTATTTGCTTTGAGGACGCTGATGGAGAAGTACAGAGAGGGTCATAGGGAGTTGCATTGTGTCTTCGTAGATTTAGAAAAGCGTATGACAGGGTGCCGAGAGAGGAGCTGTGGTATTGTATGAGGACGTCTGGAGTGGCAGAGAAGTATGTTAGAGTGGTGCAGGACATGTATGAGAGCTGTAAGACAGTGGTGAGGTGTGCTGTAGGTGTGACAGAGGAGTTCAAGGTGGAGGTGGGTCTGCATCAAGGATCGGCTTTGAGCCCTTCTTGTTTGCTCTGGTGATGGACAGACTGACAGATGAGGTTAGACAAGAATCTCCTGGACTATGATGTTTGCAGATGACATTGTTATTTGTAGTGAGAGCAGGGAGCAGGTGGAGGAAAATCTAGAGAGGTGGAGGTCTGCTCTGGAAAACAGAGGAATGAAGCTTAGCCGCAGCAAGACAGAATACATGTGTGTCAATGAGAGGGACCCAGGTGGAATGGTGAGGTTACAGGAGCAGAGGTGAAGAAGGTGCAGGACTTTAAGTACTTAGGGTCAACGGTTCAGAGCAACGGTGAGTGTGGAAAAGAGGTGAAGAGGCGAGTGCAGGCAGGTTGGAACGGGTGGAGAAAAGTGTCAGGTGTGTTGTGTGATAAAAGAGTATCAGCGAGAATGAAAGGAAAGGTGTTCAAGACGGTGGTGAGACCAGCAATGTTGTTCGGCTTAGAGACAGTGGCACTGAAGAAAAGACAGGAGGCAGAGCTGGAGGTAGCAGAGCTTAAGATGTTGAGGTTCTCTTTGGGAGTGACGAGGATGGACAGGATCAGGAATGAGTACATCAGAGGGACAGCTCATGTTAGATGTTTTGGAGATAAAGTCAGAGAGGCCAGATTGAGGTGGTTTGGACACGTTCAGAGGAGAAACTGTGAATATATCGGTAGAAGGATGCTGAGGTTGGAGCTGCCAGGCAGGAGGTCTAGAGGAAGACCAAAGAGGAGATTTATGGATGTAGTGAGGAGGACATGAAGTTAGTTGGTGTGAGTGAAGAGGATGCAGAGGATAGAGTTAGATGGAGGCACATGATTCGCTGTGGCGACCCCTGAAAGGGAGCAGCCGAAAGGAAAAGAAGAAGATTGTTTTAAGATATTGCAGCATGTTGGGAATTGCAGGTCACTCAGGGTCCTGTTCCAATAAAGGATAATTCTGGTTTACTCTTTCATTCTGATATCTTTGGTACATTTGGAATGAACCACTGTGCATCAAGGCAAACCACCAGTGGCCTCCCAATGCTTTCCAAATAAAACACATTCTTACACGAATCACTTCAAACAATTATCTCCAAGTCAGATAATCAGGAAACAATCCAAGTATTAGCAAAGTACATTTAGAACAGTAGATAACAGTAACTTTTAAGTGTTACTTGCCAAATGACCTACTGACACTGCATAACCTGACTCTGAGATGTTAACATTCTCCTACGCTGTTGGGTCTAAGAACAGCCCTACAGAGCTAAGATCCAATATCCTTCTTCATTTGCAGTCCATACCATGAATAATACAAATACAAAGAAAATTCTTCTCTACCCTCAAAACATTCATATGTAACATATGAAACAAAGTGGCAGCATTTTAGTTCACATGACATTTGGACAAGTATTTGCCATTTGAAAGGTTGATTATATATTCCTTTTTTACTGTGGCCTCTTTGGAGATAACATCCCAAACAAAAGAAACAGTAATGAAAGCCAGAGAGATTGTTAAACAATAACGACTAAATAAGTAGTCACCTGAATGAACTAAGAGGTAACCTAGAATCTCCCACACATCACTTTTATATCATCCTGGCAATAGTCAGAGCACAAAGACCGCTCTCTGATCCAACTACAGCCAACTCTTACACCTACTCCCCTACTACCTACTTTAAGAACGTTGTAGCTAAACACATAATATTGTAACCTTGACAGTAATCATTGGGCACACTATGCTTTATAATTACAGCCTAATGATTATAGTAGGATTTAGTAAATTGCCTAATAAACTATAATTATAGGCTTATAAGAACTAGGACCATTGAATGGTGTGAATAGCCCTGACCATACGCACTGGCAGTCAAATCAATTCTTGACAAATACTTTGGAGTAATTAAAGCTTGTACATATGAGTCTGTGCCTTCCACATATTCTACTTCTTCTCATTCTGTGATAGTCCTCCATAGTGCATTTTATTAGCATTTTTATGTAAAGGTCCTGTAATGCAACATGTTACCTTTTCAATTGGAATGTCTGTTTTAACCCCCTCTAAATCCGGCCTCTCATTTTCTGCCTGCACTCATTGATGGTTCAATCTTAGACTAATTATCCCCCTGAGCTGACCCTTCGAACGCTGCCTCCCTCATACTCTGATTAGTAGGCGGTCTGATACAGTGATTGGGTAATGAATTGGAGTTATAAAGTGGACATTATTTTCATGCAAACTAATTGTAGCTCTTTATCAGTGTGGAGGCCCTGAACACTTTAAGTGGTTTGGGAAGATGTCTGTGTCCCAGACATGGTTGGTACCCATGCTTTTATAACAGCTAAGAAAGTTCACTGCTTAGACCTTTTGACATAAATAGCTTTCTGGGTCTCTCTTCAACCAGAACAGCTTCTAGCCAAAGAAAAGCAGGGGCTTATTGATATTTAGTCCAAAATATTGTCTTGACTACAATTTGACACTAAGCTGCTACAGGAAGGTCTGCATTTATACTTGTACTCTCTCTCTCTCACTGAGCTTATTTCACAAATTAACTCCAATAACAGAAACACATCTGTTTAAACAGTCCCCTCATATCCTATGTTTTATCTCATATGGTGAACAGCTTTTGGATGTTTCCTGTTTTTGGGCTGTTAAAAATTCTGTAGATAATTTGTAATCTTTTGAATTTCATCATTCAGCCAACACCCTACTAAACAATGTAATAGTTGGTGCCACATAATCTGCTTTAGCTATCCCTACAGCTCTCTTTTGTAAAATAAAAATTTATTTAGTATTAGATTTAAAGGCATATGCATTGCCCAAAATCCCAGACAGTATGTAATGTATGGAAGTACCAGTGAACAATACAATGTATATAACTGAGTCTGATCTAACAAATCCTTAATATTATACAATTGCAATTTGATTTTTTTAACTTGAGGAGTATTAGATTTCCAAGTCAATTTATAATCAATTTTGTTTTGCTCTTTCGGCTTATCCCGGGAGTTCAGGTTCGCCACAGCGGATCATTGTCCGCATGTTGATTTGGCACAGTTTTTACACTGGATGCCCTTCCTGATGCAACCCTCCCCAATTTCTACCGGGCTTGGACTGGCACTGTCAGTCCCTTCCCTGGGGAAGGGAATGGGCTGTTGGGGTTATTTTGCAAACATTTAATTTATGTAAAAAATAGAGGAAGAAGAAAAAGATTTTACTGTCATCATTGAGCATTAATATGCTTTACAATGAAATTCATCCTCTGCATTTAACCCCCTGTTGGTGGGGCTGTGATCAGTCAGTGGTAATTTTTTATTTAGGTGATTTAATGAGCTATTGTTCCTGTTGAGCTGAGCAAGTTTCTGGGTAGATGGAAGTTCTTTGAGGCCAGGTGAGCACATACACCTATAGCTCATCAGTGGGAAACACTGTGGGATATAATATAATAATAATATAATAATAATATAATTTACTTTTGAAGGTTAAAATAAATCAAACACCACAAACACCATTCATCAGGTAGTACTTTGTCTACCAAATGCATAAACCTATAGAACTCCATGCAGGGCATCTGTTTTGGCCATTTTGTTTTATGTTTTCTTTCTCCTTTGTTTCTTATTTCTCAGTTGGTAATAATTTCTGGCTTCTTTCCTCCTCATTACTCTCTACCCCAAAGGTAATCACTGAAACTCCTTCAAGATAAAGTGAGTTCACTGAATTAATGCTATTTAAGAAAGCTTATGAAACTGAAAACACAATAATTTGTTATGTTTTAAGTTTCAAAAGTGAGCAAATAAAAGTGTGAGTCACACTTCATGTATTCTGCTTCCATCTGCTGGTGGATTTGTCAGTCTTTGGTAGTTGGGGGATTAAGGCTTAGCTTTGTCTGCAGCAACATTCATCACTGTCTTACATTCTGATTATTTACATTTTTCCTTATTTGATTCCAGATGTATCTTAAAGATAATTGCAGTCATTTTCTAAATTCCTCAGAAGCACTGATTCACCATTTGTTTAAAATTTCTCTACCATGGAAGTAATCTGAGACAAAGTCGGGAATTTGAAATGTCTTTTTTCTTTTCAACATTTCTTATTGTAAAGGTATATTTGGTACCTGATGTGTTTTTAGCATAGGTGTAGAGTGGGCAAACTAAGGAACAAGCTACAACTCTTAAAAAAAAAAAAAGTTCAGTTCATAACAGTGATTGCCTTACTTAAATCAAAGGTAATGGGAGCTGTTTTACAAAACAAATCATAGGAAGCAAAAAGTGAACACAATCACAACCTATTATACCACTCCAGGTTTTAATCTCAATTGTTTTTATTAAATAATAAAGAAGGGAAATCGTAAAGCCTACTTTTTGAAAATAAACTATTTTTACAGTAGGTTATTGGATGAGACTGATCCCACGCGCAGAGAGAGAGAGAGAGAGAGAGAGAGAGAGAGCGGCACTTGATGACATGAATGCTGTGCAGGGTTGCAGCTGTTGCATGCTAAATGTTCTCTAAAGCAATCAGGCATCCTATCCAGTGGTGAGGCAGCAGAATACTGATGAGCCATGGGGGAGAAGAGAAGCCACTCCTAAATGTGTCTGTGATGAGGATGTAAGTATGTTTGCAGTCATTACATATTTACCTGCCTTGAGATGTCTAGTAACTGTGGGGCAGGAGGTAGAGTGGTTGTTCAACAATCCTACAGTTGGTTTGGTCCTCGGCTCCTCCGGTCACATGTTACTGTCCTTGAGCAAGACACTGAACCTCAACTTTTTCTCTCGGTGAATGTTGGCCTGCTGCATAGCAGCTACCCCATTGTGACTGTGAGTGCAAATGGGTGAATAAGAAGCAGTGTAAAGCGCTTTGAGTGCCAATAGGTAGAAAAGTGCTATATAAGCGCAGACCATTTACCATTTTACTAAATAACATCCACACACAGATTTTGGCAGAGGCTGTGTTTCCATTCAGAGTAAAGTAAATTTTATGCTACATTTTCTAAATATCAAAAAAATCACACTTATGTTTTTCATGTGTACCAGCAACAGAAATAGAGCTGTTCCAAATCTTTATTTAACAGCTTTGGCCATTATTTTTTCTTTTTTGGAATGTGAATCTGAAGATAATGTGACAAAATATTTGAAGGGCACTGATTTATTTTTAAATTGCACTTTCATAAAGTTAAAAAAACAGCCAGAGACAGAATGTAAAAATTTGTTATATTAACAGTACAAAAAGCAGATAGGCCCATCTTCAGTACAGTAGCAATTTAAACACGTTTTCCATAAAGTGGCTTAAAAACACTTCAGTTGCACCCCTATCCACACTTCCAACTAAATCATTAAATTTGCAGACAAGACCACAATAGTCAGCCTGATTACAGATGTTGAGGAATGACAAAGATGGTTATATGACACACACACACACACACACACACACACACACAATGCCAATAAATTGACTTAAGTTAAAAGAAGCCACCAGTATAAACAGAATTTTCATCATGTTACGCAGTAAGCAAACTAACCTTGCCAAAACCACAGCATTCTGCCCCTCCAATATGGCACAAATGGTTGACACATACAAAGAGTATTAGAACTAAACTATCCTTGTAGATTTATGCCTGAGTTGGCAAAACCATGATTTTGCTAAATTGTATTGTTTTTGTTTGTTCAGAGAGCCTGTCATGAGATACAGTATAAGGATACAACAGGCCCTAATCACCAGTTTCTATTTGCTGGACGTTGAATTCTGCCCCTCAGCTGCCTCCAAGCTAATTTTTATTAGCAGGGGCTGAGCCAGATGTTGTAAACATTTGGGGACAATGAAATTTTATTCCATGTTGCTACATATTAGCATTTCCTTCATTGGGACATAAAACCAGCTGAAAAACTGATTTTTTTACTCTTTTAATAGAACACAACTATTGAGCCCAGCTACAGTAAAATGCTATAGCCATGATTTATAAAGTCGTGGGAACTACATGATTCATGTTCTAATTATGACAGAATGCTGTGGTTTCATTGCAGTAGACTTAGTATAAAAGTGGATGTCAGTGCTCTCTGTCAGAATACAACAAGACTACACATACAGGTGGGATGCCAGTTTAGGGTTGGGGCGGCTGTAGCTCAGTTGGTAAGGCAGTCGATCCCTGCTCCTGGCTACATGTCAAAGTGTCCTTGGGCAAGACACGAAACCCCAAGTTGCTCCCGGTGGGTTAAGTGAGCACCTTCCATGGCAGCCAGCGGCATCGGTGTGTGAATGGGAATTGTAAAGCGCTTTGGATAAAAGCGCTATATAAGCGACTATTTACCATTTACCTATTGTTTTATTTGAAAGCAGCTCACATTTTTTTCCACCTTTAACTGACACTTTTAAAGACAAACTAATACAAATAGAATTGTCAAAAATGCTTTTTTATGAATATCTACTTTTTGATGTCCTAGTAATGGATAACTCTTCAGGTATTTATGAAAAATAAAATAGTTTTAGGGTTTGCATTCTTTGATTATGGCTCTACAAAAATAAAGGAACATGTGGCCAGAAGCAGTCCCACATTACAAACGTTGAAAAACTGCCTGCATACTGACAGAAGCACAAACAGACTCCAATGGTGCCCTTTTGGTGCGATAAATACTGTCAAGCTACCAGCAAAGGCCAATCAGTACAGGAGACGCCAGGAGCTCAGGTGTTCAACAGGAACTCATCAACAGCCTGACAACACAAGCTGCATGAAGGGCATGTAATTAACACCGACTTGAATCTAGCCTTGACTTAATTCTGTGCATTTATAGCTTCTGACTGACTGAATACCAGATACTGTACAGGTGATCAGCAGTATGTGAATGGTATATCTGCAAATATTAAGTGCTTTTCTACCTTGTTGGACAAAGCAATTTACAATGTTGCTTTACCCATGAAGCTTACTGCTTCGTGTACTTACAGGCTCCAATTGATTGAGAGTTTTTCTGTGGCAACCTGGCTCTGATTGACTGCACAGGAAATCAGTCATGTTTGAGTGTTAGTCTTGGTCTGTGGTTCATGGCAACATTCATGGCATCCTTTTGTTGGTTTGGGCTTAAGGACAATGATAATGTGCAAGGTATAAATATTTAAATCCAGAATGTTTCTCCAGCAGATGATGAGAATTCATATACTCAAACCTACTTGGTCACAAAGCATAATTTTATGAACCATTAGCCTGGGTATATAAACAAAAATGTTCCTTTAGTACATAAGCCCAGCATCAAAAATTTAAGAGCATAAGCAAATTCTTTACAAAGGACCCATTAACAGCTGTTTCCCATCAGTGTGAATCAATTTCTGGTGCCATTTGATGTTTTTAAGCATTTTTAAGCTAATATAAGATGTGTCACATCTAGAGATTAAGTGTCAAATGTTTAATGTCACACAGTGTCACAAGGTTATTACAACATTTCTGAGACAAACAGTAAAGTATGTGTTTTGCATTTGAAATGGTGACTACATTTGTAATACACAATACCACATACTTGTTGCACCTCATGAGTTATGATACTTGGTTGTAAGTGTTACTTCAAAGGCGCAGTCAGAAACAGGCAGAGCACAGCACCAGCACAGCAAAAGACCAGTGGCTGAGACACAGCTAGTGCATTTATGCTAGGGTCCTTTAAGGTCAAGGATTGTACATCCCTCTTACAAAGACAGCTCGTTTACAGTGAATAATTTGTCCAAACTGTTAAAAATTGGGTTAGACCACAGCTATTTATTAGGTTTTAAAAACTAAACTCCTATCCAAATAACGTTGTCCCATAAATGTTACATTTCTTGCATGCATTGAGGACATGTTGAAATGTAATGGAAACACGTTGTAAATACACTGATACTTTTTAAAAATGGCAGGGGTTGGGGCAGTGTGATGGCCACAACCTCAGCCACACCCTAAGTTTGTTTGATAATTTTTTCACTTACCTTTTACCTTAAGTTTAGTTTCTTGCTATTAAGTTTAAGTTGTATTCATTTAATTTCTCTTTTTCTTGAGTTACCGTTCTGCTGGTCCGGGGGTGTTTGCCATCCAAATAAATGATTGGATTGAGGCCCCAACTTTAAATACTTTCTACTGTGCCTGGACTGTACCAAGTACCCCGTTTGATGCAGGGAGGGGAAAATATGGGGAACATGTTTATTAGATGTTATAGAGATGTAATAGGTTATTAAACTTTATTTGGTTCATTATTATGTTATTGCTTTTGCATATTTAAGTAACTGGATAATGTTACTGAACTGTTTGTCTGGAGTTTGTTCATAATTTGTCTAGTTACAGTTATGTCTACCCCTTGCGTGTCATATTGGTTTGGCCAGCCAGTATATACTGTATGTTGCCCCTTGTGTGTCACTCAGGTTATCTATAGGCCAACATCCATTTTTCATGAAAGCATTATTAAAGTTTTTCAGGGTTGTATTTACACTCTTACAGCATTTGGTTAGCGTTATGGAAAGATCATAGTTTGGCTTAATAGAGAAGAACACTTTATGTAAAACATCTTTATTAACCTTTAAAAAAACCTCACCGACCCAGAGAGACTTTTTGGGATGACAGTCCTGCACATTATATGCCCACCACTTTCCTTTGTTTTCTATTATTACAAGTAACACTTTTCTTAGGCTGTTCAGGTTTGTCTTTCATCTGATATCAGCCCAATCACTTTGCGTTTTAGCCCACTAAACAGACTTTGGAGGAGTGACCCCAATCTAATGCTGAATGTGAATTAATCCAAATGATATGTAAACGCAAAGGAATTGTTTAAATTCAGGTGCCTAAATAAAATCTCTGGGGAAATTAAATTAGAAAATAGAAATTAAATTGTTGTGTGTCACATTTTCAGTATTTCCTTTTTGTTTTTAATGTGAAAAGAGTTGTATGAAAGTACTTCAAACTGCTACTTATATACAGGACTTTGTGGTAGGAGTGCAAAAATGATTGGTGTCCCTGTCCAGTCCACTATAATTAAGGGTAAATCACCTCTGTATTTACTTATCAGCATAGGCAGCTCCGACAATGGATGGGTGTTGTGTTTTATATTTTTTTTAGATATAAATAGATTTAAGGTGTTGTCTGTGGTGCCACAAAGCATCCCTGTGTTTTCTGGACCATTAGAGATCACGCTCCATTAAATTACTACGGGAAACGTAAATGTTAGTATCTATCTAAAATGTATTTATTTTGTTACATTGCCAAATTTGCTTACATTTATATCCAGCTAGAAAACAGCTCTGAACAGTTTGCATTAAAATACGTGTGGTATTGGAACAGACTAAATATTATATGTTTTCTATTATTTCGAATTATTTCTTGTTTGTTTGCTGTGTACACACCCACTATTTCTCTTGTCTTTGAATGTTAAGTGCAAGTGTGTGTGTGTGTGTGTGTGTGCGAACTCTTCTTACAATATAAACTTTTCCCTAGGATGTAATTAATTAGTAGCGGGTGTTGCAATAATGTCAACATCCAAGTGCTTTATTCTGCTCATTATAATCAGCTTTATTATCCCAGGCCTATTCCCAATTCAATTTTACTTTCCCCCATCAACAGCTCAGGGCCACACACAACAGCAGGAAAAACGATTCTCCTTTTTACACCACCACTTCCTCATCAGGCGATAAGATTGGACTGATTAAAGAGATTACTTCTGCCTGACGTGTCAATAAATCAGCTTTATGCTTTGTGTCAAGCCTGCACTGCAGCAAAGAGATCCTCTGAGTGATGGTGTTGTTTCAGTGTGGCTGTTTTTTGCTTCCTACTGCAAACTTTAGGAAGCAGGAACTAGAACCACATGAGGATTACTGTATTGTTGTCAGGTCTAAGGAGAATTGTTTACTCTCCCCCTCTACCTCCACTCATCTTCGCTCTTTCTTCTCTCTGTCACAGTCTTTGTGCTTTTAATGTTGTCTGTGTGTTCGGGGGACTGGGATTTAAAAATTAGGTATTCAGTGGTGTTCACCATCATAAAAAAACCCAAATGGCACATTGTAGAACAGTCACCAGCAGTATAAATGGACAACCTAAGACACCAGTTTACTGATGGCGACAACATTAGATAATGTGTTTGTCCCTTCTGCTTATCTGTAATAACAGCACCATGTTTTATTAATTCATTTACAGGTGAGTATATCCTCCCAGTCAGTTTACATCTGAGCAATCATGGTTCTTTATGAACACTGTTATAGCTAATCAGTCTCATACAGACACTCCATCTGTGATCCCACACTAATCACAGATGAATTCTGAGTAAGAGCACAGTCCTGTGAGGTTTCTTGTTTATTTTCAGAGCTTAGTGCGTGGAGACTCTATGCCAAATGCAGTAAGACTGACAATCTTGGAATGGATTTAAGCACAAACAACCAAAACAGGTATATAAGATAAGTAAAAGTGAAACAGTTCTAACACACTCCAGTGAACTATTTCTCCAGATACAGACTGTTTGTCTTTCTCTTAATGAACAGAACTTAAAGCAAACATGCAACCAGGCAGAGAGTTTTAAGCTAAGTGAGGTGATAATACAGGCAAACACATAACAAATCCCCAGGTTTTTGGATAAAAATGAACCACAAAACAAAGACAATCTGGCATTGTGTTAGGTAGGTGTGTCAAAAACAGGAAGGCATGCAAATGGGGATGTGCAAGATCTAAAATAGACAGAGGGACAACATTTTGTGAATGCCAGTTTATTTAACTGATGTTTTCTTAATTCTCAATCCTTGGTCACCAAGAATTAGTTTTGTCCCAGAACCTTTTTTTTTTTACTCAGAGGATGGGGGATCAAGGAACAATGTTAGAGGAGAGATAACCGAGGCTGCATCCACCACGGAAGTCATTTACAGGACCAACACACCCCTTTGTTGGAAATTTGTTGGTGATTGGATCCTGTAGCAGAGTGATCTGACACTGCACCACAGTATCAGCACAGTTTTACACCAAAATACGCAAAAAAGTAATAAACAGAAATGTAATTTTTCAGATCTGTCACCTGAATAAAGCCATGGATCTTTGTTAAATGTAGGTCCCAGTGATAAAGAGCCATAAACATATACAGTATATTTATACACTAGAAATATTTTTCTGTGTCAAAGACGTGTTATTTCCTACTATTATTAACGTCTTGAGATAAGGAGATTCTGATGTATTTCAGCAATAATCTATTTTTGGTTGTTTATCATTGTTTCCATGAGGCTGAACATTCCTGTGTGCTGAGTATAAATATAGACTATATCTAATATAATCTGGATTCCTGAATATTTATCTACAAACAAAATATTAATAAATGTGCATGAAATGAATCAGTTTATTGTTTAAATTAATCAATGCTGGCCTTAAGCACAGTAAAAATACTGAATACAGGTTTTAAAAAATTAGCAGCTGTTAAAGACCAGAAAAACATGCTGTGCCCATAATGATAACTGTGCATCCTAATTATTGCTTGGACAGTGTGTTTTTGGACAAATACAGACTCCAGTGAAACACATCTCACTGCAGTAACTCTAAGGTCTGACTAACAGGTGATTTACTGAGCCGTGTCATCAGTAACAGATGTTGAGCCGATGACAGTTCTGTGTCCTTGTGTCTTTACTTAAATCTCCTTGCATCTTTATTGGGAGGGACGAAGAAGCAAGGAAAAGAAACAACTGAGGGAAACTTGGATGCAATGAAGGAAATTGGTGTATCTTTGGTGCAAGCAAGAAGGTTCATGTGTTTTGCGAATATGAATATCAGGATGCTAAAAAGCATGCTGTGTCTTAGCCTCACAACCATAAAAAAGTTTAATAAGGCTGTATTCAGACAAAACTGGTGTCATCTTGCAAACTGTTTGCATTTGCAGTTTAAATATTTTTTGTAGACCAGGTTGCTCTTTGTTACAAGGTTGTCTCAGCTGGAGTTAGGGTCCTGATTGTAAATATGCCTTGCTTCTTCAGTACTGCAGTTTCAGAGGATGTACCCCAGTGTTAACAATTTACAGTAGTCTGCCAAAACCCGTGGTTGCCTTCCCAATGCCCTCCCTTGACAGGTACCACCAAGAGTGTCTGTCAGCTACTTGTAGTACATGATCTCCAATATCCATTTTTGGTGATGTGTATGGTTTCCCTAGTCCTAGCTGAAACAGGCCAAAATTGACCATAGTCCTAACTAAAGCAGTACTAAATTATCTGCTTGTCACCCTTAGCCCACTGCTCTCAAAAAGATACTAATGAGTGACAAAGTAAATACAGTCCTGTAAGCGCCATTGGTTATTCTCCCTGTTCACCCTCCTCTAGTGCTCTGGCTCTTATGCCATCACGGAACATTCTGACCATCCATATATATATTTACAGCTCTAGAGCCTTTCACATGTACTCAGTTGAGAAATGTTGAAGACTTTATACTTTAAACTACCAGACACACAAGTTTTATTTTTGCTGTGAGACGACACATTAGGAACTGTATCAGTTCCAAGCTATTCAATAGAAAAGAACAAACATCGGGTCACTTGCGGGCACAGTCAAGTAGGTCAATAAGCAGGTTTTTATTGCTAATTTATTTTTGTTTTGCAGTTCACTGAGAATCTTTGCTCATTTTAAAATATAAATTCAGATTTAGCATGTCTTCATTATGTTGTTATTTCATTGGTGTTATACATCCGGTTTAGTTTATTTACAATACAATATTTATACCAGATTTTTATTTACTTTGATCACATTTATTATTAATTAAAATTTCAACATTTGTTGATTCATGGGACCAATATTAATCAAGATGAACACCCTGGCTACACCTACATGTAGTTTATGTGAAAGCACCTGCACACACTGATTTGTAGCTATACCCATCATTCTGTAAACAATGACCAATAAAGTTTGTTTGTTTTTTACTTATAGAACTATATAGATATAAATTGTTTTTGTGTCTGTATACCCTTCCAAAATGTTTCTTTCAGTTCCACATACGAACAAATTTATTCTATAAAAGCACCTTCATTTTGGCCTGCCCTCTCTTATATTATATCCATGGGTCATCATTCTGCTCAGTTCACTGAGAGGCTTCCAGAAGCTGGCTGATCAGAACAGTGTACTCCAGTGAAGGGGAAATAAAAGCTGTGACACACTAAGCAACCACTTTCGGGCTATCAGTCTCATACGGGAGAGAGATCATTCTGATCTTCACCTTAGTGAATCAGTGAAGAAGAAGACACCATGCTGTTAACAACTCCAGAGCAGTTAGTAATTTCCTACCAGATACATTGTTAATTGGAAGTATAAACTGTCTGCAGTCAGACACTTCTTATTGTATGTTATTATTACTTTTGAACTTGAGATTTCAATCAATGAATAAATTCTATCTGGACAGATAAAGGAGCATACTACAACACTTCAATATGAAACACTACAACCATGAGGACATAACTGCTATGATTTATCTTAGGATGAACCCTCAAACAGATAATTTTATTTGTCAAACACATTGGTCTCTTTGTGTAATCACAGACACACAATACAGAACAATTTGTCTCAGAAATTACCTATATAAACAGACTCTGCTGCTGTATTGCCAAGGCTTCTAACCACGTTATCGTTTCTATTATGTGCACACGTCAGTGCCATGAGGAGATGGCTGAAGATGGGAAGAACAGTACATTAATGAGAACTGAACACAGACTCAATATTAGATATGATACCTGAATGCTTGTGAGGATGGATGAGGATATCAAGTAGTAGAGAGTGGCTGCTGGGAAATGCAATCAATCAGCATGAGACAGTGTGAGTGTATGTGTGTGTGAACTAACCTTTCATGTGTGAACTGTATCGCTTGTTAATAAATACTGTCATTTTGTTTTGTCATAGGCACGAGCAATAAAACATGATAATAAGAAAACACTATGACACCTTTACGGTCTTGTAATGACTATTTTGTGGCTGGTATACACTTGATTACATATCTGTGTTCAGCTTTCATTTAAATTAAAGACAGATTTTATAATTGATATTCAATAAAACATGGAATAAGCAAGTAAAAAATGCTAATGCTAATGCAACATGACATAAGGTTTCTAGACATTGTTTAAGCCAATCATGCGTCTAAATTCCTAGTGGATTCATTTAGGTTATTTTTAGATTAATTTTCACATATGAACTATGGACAAGATCCATAGAATCTGACTGTTAGTTCACACATGTATCAGCAGGAGAAGCTCCACTTGACACCTGTTCAAAATCTGCAGGAGGAAGGACATGACACAAAAAGTATGTTGCAGAGATCACAGTGCTTTGTGTCGTGGCAAAAACTGTAAGGCAAGTTAGGAGGCAAAAAGGCAACTTACAAGTGAATGATAACGGTGAATTTAATCAGCAAATAGAGAAACATGCAGAGCAGAACAGAGCTACACTCTAGAGTGGGTCAATCTGATTGACCAAGATGTGTAGGTTGTTCAGCCTTTTATACATACAACTCAACAGCTGGGTTCACACAAAGAACAAAGGGATGAGTCAATGCAAATCAACCTTCATACAATGTGGTCAGGAGTCTTAATTAACAAGTTCATGTTACTTTGTCCTTTTGTCTTCATTGTCTTTTAAGTCCTTGAGATTGATGATTTGTGCTGGTTCCCGTGGGCTCCCTTCTGGGAAGCAAATGTTCAGGTGTAGGTAGTTTTATAGTTGATATCTACCTAACACACTTCTTTGTGTGGCCAGAGACAGGATGTCTTGCTGGGGAGCAAACGGTGAGGAGGCACTGGTGTAAGCAGGTTTGATAGTGGGTCTTTGAGATGTGTGAAAACAGTGAAACAGTGTTACCTAGATCTTGAAATTTCCCTCACACATCCCCCCTTTTATCATTTTATGATAATTACATGATCAGGATTTATTAAGGCTGAGCAACAGTAGGGACAGTTCATCAGAAATGTTAATTCACAAAGATTTTCAAAACATTCCATCATTATGTTCCCAGATTGTGGCCAAATCAATTTAACTCAATACTATCAGTTTCATTATATGGAGGTTCCCAGTTGGGGATGTGAAAGGACTCAAGGGAAGCACTGTCTCTAAGTAAAGGCATACTTTGTATAGTCATTTGGTGTGAGATGGAATGATCAATTTCACGCATTATTAGTCCACGGAATAAGGCAACACCCACACAGGGTTAGGGCAGTAATGCCTATAACAACACCTGCGAAAAGTGACAAGATGAAGACCTTCCATTTTCCAAACACGACATCAAACCAGCCCCAGGGGCTGTGTCATCATGGCCAGATTTCTCCATCGTTGGGCACCAGATGTCGCCTTTGTCACCTTCCTGTATTCACCCTTCTTGACGTTTGTTGGAGCTTGAAGTGCGGGCTGAGCCCAATCGGCACTTCTCCCCCCTCACCGGGGTGAACAATTCAGGGGACAAATTTGACTGTCTGTACCTTGCTGGTCGTTTTCCACGGTGGTTGTTTCCTTGTCTAGTCGGTGTTTTTCTGGGTGTAATTCCTTTTCTGATTCAGGTGTGGGGATCTTCTTGCAGTGGCTGGCGTGGACCCACGTGGCGTGTCCCTCCACCTTCACAGCTGTACTGGAAGTCAGCAGTACTTGATGTGGTCCTGTGAAACGTCTCTGCCTCCAGTGTTTCCTCCGGTGGTCTTTGATGAGCACCCAGTCACCTGGTTTGAGATTGTGCAGGCTGGTGTCTGCAGGGGTAGACAGGGCTGCTTTCACCTGGGGACAAAGGACTTGGAGAGAGGCAGAAAGTTTTGCACAATAATCCAGCATCATATCTTCATGACGCCCAGTCATCAGACTTTGTTTGATGGGATTAAGCTCTATACTAGGAGGTTTTCCAAATATAATTTCAAATGGACTTAACCCATGTGTTGTTCTTACTCGTACGCATGTAGAACAGTACCAATCGTAATGCTTCAATCCATGTCAAACCTGTTTCTTCACAGCATTTTGTTAGTTTTGTCTTGAGGATGCCATTTTGTTGCTCTATTGCACCTTCACTCTGAGGGTGATAAGAACAATGTTATTTGAATTCAAATCCAAAATAATTTGACAAATCCTTCAACACTTTGTTGGCAAACCCAGGACCATTGTCGCTACTGATCTTTTTTGGAATACCCCAGCGAACAATGATGTCTTTTATTGGGGCTTTTACCACTGTGGATGCATCCTGTTTGGAACAAGGGAAAAACCTCTACCCACTTGCTAAACATGCAAACCATGGTCAAGCAATATCTTTTGTTTTGGCATGGTGACAATTCAATGAAGTCAATCATCCAATGTTCAAAAGGCCCATCAGGTGGGGGGTGACCTTGCAATGGCATTTTAATGGCACCAGAGGGATTGTTTGCGGCACAGATTAAACATTTTCTACAGTATTCAGCTGCATATGTTGAAAAACACATCCCCCCCTTGCAAGCATGATCTTTACCATGAGCTAATTTTGCATACAAATGGAAATAAGCCTTAGGTAAGCAAGGTTTATCATCTGGGCCAAGCCATACCCCATTTTGTAGTGTTGCACCTGATTTTCTCCATAGAGTTTTTTCAGATATGCTTGCCAATGACTGCATGGTTGACAGGTCAGCCTGTGGGTTGAGTTCCTGTGGAAGGGAAAGCAGAGTTAGGTGAAACATTTGTCCCGTCCTGGCTGCTGCTTTTGCTGCGGCCATGGTGCTGAATTTCCTGTAGAAATGGGATCTGTTTTGTTAGTATGAGCATCACATTTTATTACTGATATTTGTTTAGGCAACAGGATTGCATTTAAAAGTGCTGCAACCAGAGTGTGGTGTGCAATGGGTGTTCATAAAACGCCTGATGTCATAAAACCCCTTTGTCTCCAGAGACAACCAAAATCATGGACGACACCAAATGCATAACGTGAGTCAGTGTAAATATTGACAGTTTTTCTTCAGCCAATTTACAAGCTTCCGTAGGGCTATCAGCTCTGCTGCCTGAGCAGACAGGTGAGAGGGTAGTGTACCACTGGAAATGACATTATGTTTGGTGACAACAGCAAATCCAACTTGGTTTCTACCCATTTCGACATCTCGGGAAGCAGACCCATCAACAATTAACTCAGCATTCAAGATTGGTGTGTCTGTGAGATTAGGTCTGGAAGTATATATGGTTTCCAGAACCTCTGTGCAGTTATGAGGATCTCCATCCTCCACTGTAGGTAGAAGAGTAGCAGGATTCAACACATTACATCTTTTCACAGTAATGTTAGGCATTTCCAGCAATACAGTGTGGTATCTCAACCAACGCTGAGTTGACAGATGTGCAGTTTTCTGTGTGTGTAATATGTGTGTAACAGCGCATGGAACCATAAGTATCAAATCAGAATAGCCAACCAAATCACGTGATGCCAAAACAGCTTTTTTCTGCTGCAGCAACTGCTTTCAGACAGAGGGGAAGACCTGTTGCTACTGGATCCAGCTTTGATAAAAAATAAGCAACAGTCTGCAGTTTACCCTGTGAGGTTGGCGTAACACAGAGGTCAACAAACCGAGTAAAAGGCATGTTAGGATTAGGCAGACCCAGAGTGGGAGCTACAGTGAGTGCTGCCCTAAGATCACTAAATGCTTCTTTTCCTTCAATAGTCCACTTAATTTATCACGTACTGAAAGTTGTTTTCCATGCACCATAGCAGACAGGGGAGCTTCACGCAAAGAGTAATTTGGGATCCACTGTCTGCAGAATGATGTCATGCTCATCATCTGTTTTTTTTTTTTTTTTTTTGTAACAGGCTTAGGAATATTTTGAATTTTAAGAATTCATTTTGGTGACAGTGTTTTGCCCTCTGGGGTGATCACATGGCCCAGACATGTCACTTTTGCTGCACAAATTGCATTTTTGTAAAACTTATTTTATGGCCATTATCTGCAAGATGTTTTAAAAGGTGCGTCTTCAGTTTGGCTACAAATCAGCAGATCATCTACATATTGTGAGATCGCTGAGCCGGCCGGCAAATTAAGATCTTTTTTTTAACAGGGAATATGGGAGTGCGCACTGGAGAATTGTTACATTGAATTATTACACCTGCTTTTAGCAGAGAATTGAACACAGGCCTTATGCCATCGATGGCTTCCTGCTTTAAATGATATTGCTTCTGACATGGCCTGTACTCTGATTTTGGATGTACTGTCAGAGGTTCTACATCTCTCATAAGAACTACATCATATTTATGGGGTGCCCAGAGAGATTTTGGAATTTGCTCGAGCTCTGGTGGTAAACTAGTTTCTGTGATGGTAAAGGCTGCAGCCTGTGCGGTGTCATGGCCATCAATGAGCTCAACTGTTCTATCAGCTGGTACAACTGATAACTGTGTACGATGTACATCACCCTTCCTACTGTATTCCGTCCTAGGACCTGATGCTGTTGGTTGGAAATCCTCGAGGAGCAGCCAGCTCTGCAACCATGGGCCCAGTTCTTCAACTCCAGTCAGAAGGTTTAGCCAATGGGATATGTGGAGTGTCCCCCTTAAATAGTACTACCTGTTTAGAGGAGAGTGAGACAGAGGCAACTGCAGCAGTCCTTGTCCAATACACATTTGTCAAACACATCACTTCCGATTCACCATTTTCAACATACCACTGTCTTTCTCCATTCAACATACCACTGACCTTCATATTCAACATACAATTGACTTTCATATTCAACATACTATTGACTTTCATATTCAACATACTATTGACTTTCATATTCAACATACTATTGACTTTCATATTCACCTTCTGGTCCTACATTTACGTGTGCTGTGCAGTGTAGTGTAGTGACTTATGTTGGAATGTTTCTGCTTGTGTGTGTGTGTGTGTGTGTGTGTGTGTGTGTGTGTGTGTGTGCAAAATCTGCAAGCTCCTGTGCAACAGGTGTGTTGTCAACAAGTTGCCATTTATATGCATCATATCTGGGTTTTGTCTTTGTGTGTGTGAATGTGTAGATGCGGGTCACCTGATCTGATTTCTGCTCCTGTATGGGTGTCACCTGATCCAGCGTCTGCTCCCCCTGTTCTCCCACTCAGTCAGCCAATTTCTGGTTTCATCCTGTTTAGAAATGCATCCTTAAGATGGTCCTCATAGGAACTCATGGGGTTCCTTCCCAGTCCATCTTCTGGTGGAACATGACCACTGTGTATGTCATATGCCTCAGTTAACCGTGCGAGAAATGCTCCCACAGACTCGTTTGGCTCCTGCTGTATGGCACTGATCACACTCATGTCTTGCTTAATCGGAAACTTTGCTTGCACACCCTGCACCAGTAGTGTTACAGCGTTCCTGTATAAAGCATTGTCCTCATGTTCCCAGTCTTGCTGCTTCAGACGAAGCCTGAGATTGGAGTTGGTAAACGAGTGTCTGACCTTGTGAAAATCACATCGCAGCTGTCATTTAAACAGGCGTTCCAGTTCCTGAAAAGTTGGTTTGTAGTCTTGCACCATGTTCTGGAAGTCCTCTCCCCACTTGTTAGCATTTCTTTTTGGGTGAGTGACTTTCTCAATTTCTTCTTTAATGTCCAATTCTGTCCAGGAGCGGAAAACAAGTTGGTGGCCATGAACTCCTCCCACCTCAATCATAGGGAAAGTTAGGACATGCATACCATCTCCTTTCTGTTCTTCAAGATTGGGGGGAAAGTTCTGTCCTTTTGATTTGGTGTGCATGGAGTGTCCTTTCACACTTCCAGGGCTGGGCTCCAGGAGTGATTCCTCAGAGGTGTTGCCCCTTTGTGCTCCTTCTGTGGCTGCTGCATTTTGTGATGGGGGAGGACTGGCTTGGATTTCCCCCTGCTGTGCTGCTTGGCTCTGGTATGGTGGGAGAGGCAGTGGAGGAGCAGAGACCAGATCTGGATCCACCTTGTGAAACCCAGACAATACAGGATACAGAGGTTCAGTGTCAGAACAATCTTTTGTATTCCATAAACTATATGTTCTAGTTCTATTTGTTTGAGCCTTTCATGTACATTTGTATTCTGTCTTCTAAACATTCTACTCTCCCTCACGTGACATTAATCCTTCCACATGCTAAATACCTTCCAGTCAGGTTGTAACACCTTGTGCTTTCTTTGTTTGGACAAGGACTTGTGATGCTCTGCGCTCTCCCTTTCTTTCTTTTCCAGTTTATCTTTTAACTACCCTCTTTAGGAAACCCCAATTCCCACCATTCAGTCAATTGATTACAACTACCCTTATATTTTTTGACATTTCTTCACATAATGGTGACAAATCAGTTGGCAGACTGTACCCAGGCCAGGCGCTCATTTCTTTAGTACCCAGTACTAAACCCATTCCTCTAGTTGCCGCTCCTAGCGCTACCTTTCCTCGTGCGACTCAGAGTTTACTGCGCTGTATACAACAGTAGTCAATAGCACAATGGTTCAACTAAGACAACGTCTTGTCAACTACCCAACCAGTAGTGAGTTTTATAGAGCTCTCTTACCAAGTTCTGGTCTGCTCGCGTTTTCTCCGTTGCTGTTTCACCGCCGACACGGTCCGTGACGCTTCTGGATTGGATCGCGGGTGGGCTCTCAGGAGAAGAGCTTCAACCATAGGGAGGAATCAACTGTTACTTGTGTACACTGCTATTGTTCATCCATCAGAGTCCAGACCACGCGTCCAATCCCACTTTTCTGACACCAATTCTGTCGTGGCAAAACTATAAGGCAAGTTAGGAGGCAAAAGGCAACTTACAAGTGAATGATAACGGTGAATTTAATCAGCAAATAGAGAAACATGCAGAGCAGAACTCTAGAGTGGGTCAATCTGATTGACCAAGATGTGTAGGTTGTTCAGCCTTTTATACATACAACTCAACAGCTGGGTTCACACAAAGAACAAAGGGATGAGTCAATGCAAATCAACCTTCATACAATGTGGTCAGGAGTCTTAATTAACAAGTTCATGTTACTTTGTCCTTTTGTCTTCATTGTCTTTTAAGTCCTTGAGATTGATGATTTGTGCTGGTTCCCGTGGGCTCCCTTCTGGGAAGCAAATGTTCAGGTGTAGGTAGTTTTATAGTTGATATCTACCTAACACACTTCTTTGTGTGGCCAGAGACATGATGTCTTGCTGGGGAGCAAACGGTGAGGAGGCACTGGTGTAAGCAGGTTTGATACTGGGTCTGTGAGATGTGTGAAAACAGTGAAACAGTGTTACCTAGATCTTGAAATTTCCCTCACACTTTGTTCACAGCAGATTGAATGAGGATTGAAAAACAAAAAGATTGCTTGCTTTACATTTTCAGACACTTCACTGTTCTATCCCTACATCTGCTCACTTTAGCCAGACTTTGTACCAGGGGTTCACAGGAAAAAGTCTGGGCCTTCTGACTCAAATGATTGAGTTTACATGCAGCTCCTCTGGGTAGTATATTGAGAATTTCAGGTTTGCAGCTTTTGTAATATGAACACTATATTTCTGTTGAACAACCAGAAACATCCTGTGAGTATTGACAACCACTGCATCTAATAAGATTTAAACACAAACTCCAATTCCTATATCTGGAAAGATTGAGCAAATTTAGCCAACCCAAAGCAATGTGACTTCAGCAACATAACTCATAATCAATTGCTTTAAACTTTTGGATGCTCATCAAACTCAGAGTATTGAGAATAAAAGCACAATCACTCCTACCTATATAATGTTCAGTTTATTCAGGACTGGCCACAAAGGTTTTGATTTCATTCTAAAATTCTGTAGGACTTCAGTTGGACTGACACTGTACAGATTTAGGCTGCTTATAGCCCCAGTCTTGCACCCCACTTATTTTAGAATTACTGTGAATTTTGGCCTGACCATTTGTTGTTTGAGAGTGAGTGCAACCATGGTCCCTTCACCTAATTGATCCCCTGAAAGATCAAAGTGTGGTTGATTTAATATAAGTGGATTAATACATATGTTCTATGGCTAATCTACCAGGCAGTTTGAGTTTTGTGGTTGATCAGTGTACAGAAGTTTGTGCATCATCCAGCCAGCTGCAACTCCATATTACTGATTTCCCTTTGTTGTTCTCTTTTCTCTGTAGAATGACAAAAGTTGCATTACTCTCTTTTTGTCAACATTGAAAGCACAGACATCTTTCTGAATTGTCATGGGACACAAACAACTAAGAGCTATGTGCTGCTGTGTGAACTCCTCAGTGTAAAGTGTGAACAGAAAGGTTGTAGGTGAGCTGGAAAGCTGATTCAAACTTGTATCATTTATAAAAATATATGAAACTCAACAAGACATATTAAATGTGTATAGCACTCAAAAACAAAACTTATCTTAAGCAAAAAGTTATCCAAATTACCTGGCTGTGCTACTGACTTTTAAGAAATGCTCAAAACCCATCTTCAATGTAATAATGTCCTGTCGCTGTAAGTTATTTATGATACATTCCCGAACAATCCAGTTCATGAATATAACATCAGTATGAGACTGTACGATTTTTCCATCCCTGCCCATAAATTTACTTGCTCTATCCTAACTTAAGTGAAAGTGAGACTAGGCAGTGCAAACAAAGTGGTAAATCAAAGGAATAAAACTTTACTTCCTGTTATGTTAAGTAAACACAACTCCACAGCTGCAGGTAGGATTTAGTGTGAATGCAACCGCAGCACATGTTTCTTTCTACTTATGGCCTTACTGATCTGCAGTGGTAGCCAGCAGTCAGACAAACACACACGCATATAATGTTTACTATGCAGTGAACTGACTTTAGGTGTGGGAAAATGAGTAATGTAATGCTGCTACACCTAGCCCGTCTGAAAAAATAAATTATATTACTGAGATGTTTAAATTTAAATTGGTTAGAAAACTTTACCCTTACCATATATGTGTTTTTATTTCTTAGAGAAACCCAGGAATACTTGCCCCCTACTACGAAATAAAATTATAAATTATGAGATTTCTTTTTTTTAATGGCTTGTGGAAAGAAACAGAGAAAAGAGCCGGCTCCCCTCAAATACCTACAATGGGATGCTAATCGATAACTGTATACCACTGCCTTTAACAATAGGCTTAATATGACTTTAAAGCTAATGTAAGGTTGTTTAGCAAAGGTATGTTGACATTACGATACTGGGGAGTAGAGGAGACACCTCATGGTGTTTCAGGTATAAGTCTATTTTATCATCAAGCATTTACTTACTACCTTTTGTGTAGGTTAGGTCGATAATTGTGAATAGTGTGTGTGTGTGAGCGTGTTTGTTTGTGTGTGTCTATTTAGCGTATATCAGCGAATACACGCTAAATACAAAATGCAACTCAACAGGAAACATGGGTTAGTTCAATCTCTTCAAAGTGTTTTACAGGGAAATTGATTCATCCCTATTCCAGTAGCTACCTCTGCCTACCACTGCTAATACAGCGCAATTCTCACAAACATGCTGCAGTAGCAGGAGACAGCTAAATAACATTAGCACATATTAGGATACATTTTACACAGACAGAGGTTTAATCTACAAAATGAAAATATCAGCAGCTTTCACTGGTAAGACGTTAAGTCTTTACAGGATACATACAAACAGATTTAAGTGTCACAGATATCTTTAAAGGATGTCTAATGCTGATTTAATTTAGAACTGCTTGCAGGTATAAGCTCATGATTGATAAGAAGTGCAGGAAATGTTGGTGTGAAGACTGAAAAATACCTACAGTACAGGTTGTAATACATAGATCTCCCTGCTTACTTAAAAAAAAGTTCCAACAAGTGCTCTGAAAGACCCAGGTAAGACTTGGATTAGCAGGAAGAAGCACTATAAACACTGTTTGATGTAGTTTGGTCTGACAGCAGGGTTTTTTTGCAGGAGACCCCACAAGACTCTGTGGCAACCAGACTTGCTGAGTGGCTGTATAGTCATTAAGTAGTCCAAAACTTTAAGGAATGGTCCTGGGGGACCAGTGGGTAGTCACAGGAATCTACTGTAGTGCTGACCATCTTGCTCAAGCACACACGTGGTGTATGCCCTGAGAATTTGATCTCGCAGACTTCCACACACCAGTCTGATGTGCTACCCATTAACCCATCAGACTGCATCTTATCTTATTCATGCTAAAGTCAAATGTCTTTAGTGTACAGGAAAAACAGATAATTTGGCCTTCCTGATCCAATACTTTTGGATGGAACTACTAAATAACATAAGTTTACTATGCAGTGTGTGTCTGGTTTTGTGAACCTTAATGTATACCCATTTGTTTGAAGCGTGATCATGAGCTTTCAATAAACAGAGTATACTGTAGAGCATTTTTTTATATATAATGCAATAGACTTACAGAGTTAGATCTAAATGGGAGAAGAGCATTATGTTTCTCCTCTTTAAATTATAAGGTGCATTACTCATCAAACTCCTAGCCACCTCCTGAGTCTTTGCATTTATGGTTCATGAATAATAATTTACCTCAATTCTTTCCTTCATCTAACCTAAATTAAAATCTGAAGAGTGAGTTAGGAGCAAACAAAACATCCTCACAATGCCAAAACTTACACACAATGATAATTTGTCCACACAATACAATAAAGACATACATATACACATGCTAATCTTACTATACAGGGAACATATTGACATTACCTATCCCCTACCACATCAAGTCATGCACACACACACACACACTTTTAGTCTCTCACTTTAAAATGATTAATGTACAGGTTGTCTTTGTCTGGCATGTTGGCTTCATTCAGATGCCTCCTGCATGTGTTTATCTTTATAGCTATTCTTTAAGGATTTTGTTTATGGTTAAGGGTTAGAGTCAATATATTTAGTTTTAATTTGTTTTAGGGAGACAATGGTAATCACCTGGGGAGGAATTCACACCAACTCAGTGACCTGACAAAAGATACTTTCTTTCTTTTTTCTTACTGACTGCCTGTCTGTCCTTTCTTGATTTCCCATGTAACTGCATTTTTGGATCAGGCTTTAAAATGATGATGATAACGACTGTCAACAACAACAAAAAACAGCCAATGATGTTAAATACTCAAGAAAAAAATTGGAAGCCCCACTTCCCACATTTAAAAAGAGAGATGGTTTAGACAAAGCAACCTTTTTCCTTTTTTAAAATGTTTCTGGAGCTTACCACCTTGAGCAGTGGTGCCCCCTAAGCCTGACTACTCAACTTGCCTCTTCATGCCAAGGTCCATTTTCTGCAGCAACGTCATCAAGTACACTACCTGCACATCTCCAACACCTGTTTTGTCTTCAACAAAAAAGATCTAAGGCCAGTAAGGAGACGGCAAGAGAAGGTATAAAGGATAGGGTATTTATTTATAAAGAAACAGGAAGGGTTAAAAACTAAAAATCACTCCACGAGAAGGGTAATAACTTTCCCTCCGAACAGCTGGTGGCATCGACCTCGGCAAACCTCTCCGAACTGCTGGCTGTATCGACTTGGGCGAACCTCTCCGAAGCGCTGGTGGTGTCGACCTGGGTGAACCCCTTCGAACTGCTGGTGGTGTTGGGCCAGGAGCTGTGGAAGGTGAGCCAGGGCAGGAGTGACTCTCTCTCCCCTCTATAATTGGCCACCGTCTCCAATAACTCCGGGGCACCAGGGAGGCTAACCAGCCAGGGCCGGGAGTGGACCACTTGCCCACCTGCCTGACCTTGGCCAAGCGTGTCTAAGGGTCTGTAGCCTGCATACAGGAGTCCCAGAGGTAAGTGAGCAGGTTCATGATCACTGGGAGCTGTTTGCATTGTTCAGAGGCCAATGCCTGATCATGAGGCAAGGGGGAATTGGTCGACCGAAGGGGAAGACCACGCTGCTTGGCAACCCCCAGTTGTCCCCGGTCGGCAGACACAGGAACCGATAAAGGACCTGGCGCTGCAACAGCAGAGGAGGCATGGAGAGTAGGAGCCTGTGGTGGGTTCAGGGACTGAGGTTTGGTCTGTGGTTTGGTCATACGCCTGCGTCTGGTGCCCAGAGGCCGGTAAGGGATGGTGAGGCGAGAACCACTAAACTCGTCTTTGTGAGGGAAATTTCAAAATCTAGGTAACACTGTTTCACTGTTTTCACACTTCTGGCAGACCCAGTATCAAACCTGCTTGCACCAGTGCTTCCTCACCTTTTGCTCCCCAGCAAGACATCCTGTCTCTGGCCACACAAAGAAGTGTGTTAGGTAGATATCAACTATAAAACTACCTACACCTGAACATTTGCTTCCCAGAAGGGAGCCCACAGGAACCAGCACAAATGATCAATCTCAAGAACTTAAAAGACAATGAAGACAAAAGGACAAAGTGACATGAACTTGCTAATTAAGACTCCTGACCACATTGTATGAAGGTTGATTTGCATTGACTCATCCCTTTGTTCTTTGTGTGAACCCAGCTGTTGAGTTGTATGTATAAAAGGCTGAACAACCTACACATCTTGGTCAATCAGATTGGCCCACTCTAGAGTGTAGCTCTGTTCTGCTCTGCATGTTTCTCTATTTTGCTGATTAAATTCACCGTTATCATTCACTTGTAAGTTGCCTTTTTGCCTCCTAACTTTACAGTTTTTGCCTTACAGTTTTTGCCACGACAGTCTTTAATAGAAGGCAGGTTCTCTACCTCAGGGCAGTACCCTGAAAACTGCATGAAGGCCTCTGTGGCATCCATGGGGGAAGGGAGAGAAAAAAAACTAAAAACTCTTGCATGTCTCTGGGTCCTTTTGTGGCCAGTTTGTGATGTTACGGTTTGCATAGTAATTTGCAAGGAACCAAGTAAGGAGACGGCAAGAGGAGGTATAAAGGAAAGGGTATTTATTTATAAAGAAACGGGAGGGTTTAACAACTAAAAATCACTCCACGAGGAGGGTAATAACTTACAGAACAAACTTGCCAAACCAAAGGTAACAATACACTATACACGAACAGGGTAAACGACAGACAGGACAGCTATTCAAACAAACAGGGTGCACACAAACAAGACAGACACAAAGTAGGGTACACCCAGGGACCAGACAAGACCATAACTAATTCTAACACACAGGTAAGAGGATAAATTAACAGGGACTAATGAACAGAACTAAACAGGAATGGACAGACGGGAATAAAACATAAACAAACTAAACTAGAGGCAGAGGGAAATTAACAGGAGTAACTAATACAGGGAACAGGGTAAAACAACCAGGCAAAGGATAAACTAATGCATACTTTACAAAGGAGAACCAAACCACAGACCAAAACCATTACAGAGTCCAGACGGGGATCAGGCAGGATACAGAATGCAGGATACTGATACAAACAAGACAGAATCCAAACTTTTGCTGAATGCAAACAAATTGAGTACCAACACACGGGGATCAGGCAGGATACAGGTACATCAGCACTTGTGTTGATAACGTCGTGCCCACCATACAAATCAGGAAGTTTCCAAACCAGAAGCCCTGGATAAACAGTCAGGTACGTCACATGCTGCGTGCTCGCTCTCTTGCATTTAGATCAGGGAATGAGACCGAGTACAAAGCTGCGAAGTACGGACTGAGAAAAGCCATCACAGCGGCCAAGAGGCAGTACAGAGAGAAGCTGGACAGCTTCTACTCTACTGCTGACTCAGGGCAGATGTGGCAAGGCCTGCAGCACATCACAGACTACAGGACCAACACCACCAACATCACCACCTCAACAGACAGCCTGCCAGACGACCTCAACACATTCTACACCCGCTTTGAGGGCCCCAGCTACACTGCAGAGAGGGGGCCCACACACACCTGGACCACTCAACCCCCCTCCCCTCCACCAACTGTCTCAACGACCCAGGTACACAAAGCTCTGAGGAGGATCAACCACCGCAAAGCAGCAGGTCCTGACAACATTCCTGGGCGGGCCCTCAGAGCATGTGCCAACGAGCTGGCTGATGTTCTCACCTCCATCTTTAACCTCTCCCTCAGCCAGTGCACTGTTCCTTTGTGCTTCAAGACCACGACCATCGTCCCCCTGTCTAAGAAGAGCCCACCCACCTGCCTGAATGACTACAGGCCAGTGGCACTCACTCCAGTCATTATGAAGTGTTTCGAGAGAGTGGTGCTGGCCCACATTCAGAGCAGCATACCTGACACTATTGACCCCCTGCAGTATGCCTACCGGCCCAACAGGTCCACCTCGGATGCCATTGCTGCTGCCATCCACTACTCCCTCTCTCACCTGGAAAATAAGGACTCATACCTGAGGATACTTTTCATAGTCTACAGCTCCGCCTTCAACACGGTCATCCCCCACAAACTCACCCACAAACTGTCCACACTTGGTCTACACCCCACCCTCGGTGACTGGCTCCTAGACTTCCTGACTGGCAGACCTCAGTCAGTGATAGGACGCATTGCTGGCGGTGACGAGGCAGCCTACAGGAGGGAGGTGGCCAGTCTGGTGTCATGGTGTGGAGACAACAACCTCACCCTCAACACGGACAAGACGAAGGAAATGATAGTGGACATGCGAAAGGAGAGGAGAACGCATCAGCCACTGTTCATCCGCGAGCTTGAAGTGGAGCGGGTGAGCAGCTTTAAATACCTGGGTGTCCACATCACTGAGGACCTCACTTGGACACCTCACGTCACGCAGCTGGTCAAGAAGGCCCAACAGCGGCTGTATTTTTTGAGGAGGCTGAGGAAGTTTGGCATGTCGCCTAAGATCCTCAGCAACTTCTACAGCTGCGTCATTGAGAGTGTCCTGACCAACTGCATCACGGTGTGGTACGGCAGCACTACTGCCATGGACCGTAAACGCCTGCAGAGAGTGGTGAAGACTGCGCAGAAGATCACCAGGACTCCACTGCCCTCTCTGCAGAGCATCTACCACCGCAGAGTCCACAGTAGAGCTGCGTCCATCCTCAAAGACCCCTCCCACCCCCAGCACGGACTGTTCACACTTCTACCCTCAGCACGGAGGTACAGAAGTGTGAAATGCAGGACCTCGAGACTGAAGAACTCTTTCTTCCCCTCTGCCATCAGACTCCTAAACAGCTGACAGGAGTTTTACATAACTGTTACACGGACACAACTGTTTACATGGACACAACTGTTTACATGGACACAACTGCTCACGAATCACATTTTGTATTTGCACACAAATTGTTTTTTCAGAATTGCACTACCGCACTGAGAACGGCACTACCTCACTTTATTGCCTTACTCAGAACTGCACTACCTCACTTTATTGCCTTTTTTTAAGAACTGCACTACCTCACGTTTATTACCTTATTGCTCTTATTTGTTTGCTCTTATTTTTTATTTTATTTGTATTTTATTTTATTTCTATTTTTTGTAAATTCTCATTTTACTTACTGTGTGCCATTTAGAGTGGAGGGCAAAGTAAGAATTTCATTGTACAGGGAAACATGCGTTCTATCTGTGCATATGACAGTAAACACTTTGAATCCTTGAATCCACACATGAACTGGCAGAGAACAGTGGGGAGAGCAGGGTATAAAAGGACTGGGGAACAGATGAAACAAATCAGGACAAAACAAGGAAGGTAAAGACACCAAACAGACTATCAGGAAGAGACACAGGAGGAGCAACAAAATAAAAGCCAAAAACAGGAAATAAAGCTAGAAAACTAAACACGGGGACAGGACTGTGACAGCCACAGAGATGCCGTGGGAGCCGCACAGCCAGGGCCAGCACACCCCAGCAGCATCATCACTCTCAAGACTAGGTCGGGCAGGAGAGGCAACAGAGTCACCATGGGAGCTATACAACCAGCCCACCCCAACGGCCGCCCCCTCCTGCCTCTGGCTCCCCTCTCTCTGATGAGATTGCTGCCACTGTTGCAGAGCTGGAACAGCGAAGTGGCAGATAGCGCAGAGTTGAGGTGTCGGAAGAAAACTGGGAGGTGGCGCCCTTGTTTAGACTATAGGTGCTTGAACGCAGTAACCCAAAAAGACTACTATCCACTGCCCCGCATCGACGATGTGGACTAATTGGCTGGGTCCTGGTGGCTCAGCTCCTTTGACTTACGCAGTGGGTACTGGCAAGTAGAGCTGGCACCTTTCGGACTGTGCAACGCCCCCGCCACTTTTGAACAGTTGATGGACCGTGTACTTAAGGACATTAAGCCACTGTGTGGTCTACCTGGACAACCTGCTGGTGCACGCCAAGGGCGTTGCGGACGCCATCAGCAATGTTGCCAAAGTCTTTGCTGCCATTTGTCAGGCTGAAACCAACAAAATGCCACTTGCTGGCCAGAGAGACTCAGTTCCTGGGGCACCTGGTGAACGAGCATGTGGTGACCACAGACCCGGCCAAGGTGTCAGCAATCAAGGAGTGGCCCCAGCCAACCAGTTTCCTTGGCCTTGCCCCCTACTACAGGAGGTTTGTAAAAGACTTTGCCACCATCGTCAGTCCCCTCCACAGAGTGATCGAGAAAGACGGGCAGTTTGAGTGATCCGATGCCTGCTCAGTGGCTTCCCAACAGCTGAAGACGGCCATCTCAGAGGCTCCTGTCCTGGCTTACCCTGACCGAGTATAAGCATGCCCCCAGACCCTTATTTCTAAACAATCTGGAATCTATTTATCTTAGCTTGATAATAAGTAAAATCTGAGCAGGGAGAGAAAGGGCTGGGAGGATCAGAGTGAATTCACTTCAAGTCTTATATTAGAACCAGTTTAGGTTGCTTATAGCTTTTAGTAGAGGCTACAAAAAGCTCTGGTAAATTATTGTAAGCTCTGGTATTTATTTGTTAATACAGATTTATTAGTAGTGACTACACCTAGTAATTAGTTAGTCAGTTATAGTGTTATTTGTAATACCTCAACATCTAAACACTTAAGATTTAGAAACACTAAACATTTTAATTTGAAAGTATGATATTTCTTCCCGTTAACACCTGATTTTTACTCCCCTATGAAGCCTTTTTACAGTAGCAATGTCAGCACAATGCTTCATTAGTCTAACAGACTGCATCTCATATTCCCTCGTCATGGAAAATACGTTTTCAGATACAAAACATCACTGAGGGGGTTCATATTGCAGTTGGCAGGAACCATGTTTATTACCACTGTGAGTCATCAACAGGAGAGTCAGTGATTGTGGTGTTGGATATGTAACTACCTTGTGTGTACAGATTCATCTGTGTTTCACCTGTCATGGTCCACTCTTTGGGAAGAAACACCAGTGACTGAGATTAGCAACACTGCAGACACAATGTGTGAGAGAGTGATAGGCAGGTAATAGCACTCTGTTGTTTTGTCAGTGTCTCCACTCCTGCTAGTTTTACCACACCTTTGAACAGTTGCTTAGGTACCTTACCAGTTTCCATCCTAGCTGTTGACCTTCACGCACACACATGCTGCTGTTACCGCTGTTCCTGAGTCAGGCCATGCCTCCCAGCATCAGAACAGAATCTTTCCTGTGGCTCAATAACAACTCCCCTCAGATGCTATTTTAATGTTACAGAGCTGATCCCCCTGGTGTTATGATGCAGCTTGTTGTTTGACTCAAGAAAATGCAGGTGAAGTCTGATCCAGCCCCAGTTTCTGTATATTGGCAAAACAAGCTGTAAACACAAACTGTGTCGAATTGCGAATTTAAAATTTGTTGTTCCTAATACAATTAGCAGGACCTATCAGTTGCTTGTAAATATATAAGTGCAATATTATAGTTACCCTTGTTTTAAAGGGAAATATGTCTCTGTAGCGCTTTAAAAAAGTCTTAAAATGTTTGTGTTTATGTTTTCTAAAACCACTCATTTGGTGAGTACATGATGACTTGTACATGAGACTTGTTTATGACTCATAAAGTTTAGGACTTTTGGACTTTAGGACTTTTGGTTTTGACTTTTGTAGTCTACTATCTGTCTCCTTGTAATGTCACATTTCAGGAAGCATTTCAAATCAGTAAGTCTTCTAAAATATGTCAGGGATAGATATAGGGCTGGGTATGGAACTGTGAAACTTTTATGCCACCGAACAACCTGCTTCAATATTATCGATTACTAGAAAAAAAATTTCTTACCCAGTTTTGATACTTAAGCAGTGCCCCGCAGTGCAAATATTTCACATATGCACCAAACAATTTGAGCATGTAAACGTAAAAAACAGTTGGAACGGTTGGTACAGCTCTGACTAAAAGTTTTGATTGATTATCAGCTTTTTATTAGTAATTTAAGAAAGCAGTAAGGGAGATTAGCAGATCTAGAGATATGGTGTTAAATGCTGAGATCTGTCTTGTCTGTGTGGCTGAGTGCTGCATGACAAGAGGGTGCACATGTGGTGAGCCGCAGGAGGAGAGAAAGAGCCCAGCTGAGGTGACCACTCAACTTGTATGTATACACAATAGAAATTCAATGAGTAACAAGGTACTAAAAGTACAGTAGTTTATTTAAACACTTGTTAAACGATAAACCTGCAGGGAAGCAGTAATTTCAGATTTCCCCACTGTCTCTTAGCCACCATCCCTATGTGTTAACATAAAAAGCTTGTTTACTAATCTCTCTTAGTTTCTCAGCAGGGGAGACAATAGCTCTCCCCAGAATGGGGATATCTGGCATATCTATCTGTTCAGCTGTGAATCACATCAGAGAGGAGGACAGAACATCAGTGAGTCATAGTAACTATTTCAACATACTTCATTGTTCTCCAGCATCCCATCCTGCTGTGACTCAGCATTTCTCAAATCATAGAGTCAAAATTTATTAACACATTTGTCCTGCAGCTTCCAGGTGATTGATGAACTGCAGGAAAAACTTTATACAGAATAAACCAGCTGTGGAAAGCAGATACTGTCACAATCTGTTAAACTGTGCCATTTACATTCTTTTAAGAACGGTTTCATTGGTATCAAGAATGTCAAGGCTTCTGTTTTTCTGGAGGGTGAGGTAGGGGGTGCAGGTGCTGGAAACATTCCTGAACCAACACAGCCATTCATAATACACTACAAATCCATTGCCAAAGATCTATTTATAGGGCTTATCATTTAAAATTGTGATAAGATAA
Source organism: Channa maculata (assembly GCA_020496755.1). Taxonomy (NCBI): domain Eukaryota; kingdom Metazoa; phylum Chordata; class Actinopteri; order Anabantiformes; family Channidae; genus Channa; species Channa maculata. The sequence goes on along the minus strand of CM035607.1, from coordinate 79,958 downwards.
TATTTGCAGAAATTGACAGAAAGTTTAGATTCAAGTGAAAACTTGGATGTGGGTGGAGGAGTTCATTGACTCACAGTCCAGCAGCAAATACACAGAATTCAGAAAAATATCACCCTCAGCATAACTCTTGCAGGCTGCCACAGCCTGATACTGGCTGGGCCCTCTACAACCTGCAGTGCTGGCTGAGTCCCATACTAAGCTCTAAATTAGGTACTTTACCCTAATGCTGAGCAACTAAACACCATCTATATAGTGTACAGAGTAAGCTAAGGAAATCATCGAGATTTAACCCTACTGTTGTCTGACCTATCCTCACTAAAAAATGCAGTAGATTTTATCCATTTGTAATGCTGTTCCATTACTGTTACCATTACTTTTGAACACATAAAATACATTTTTAATATTTTTTAAAAAATGTGTGTTTTACGGAACTTGTATACACCCATGGTGTTCCCGGTCAAAATGACCAGTCATTGGAAATGAATGGGTAACACTACAAATACTGTATAAAACAGCACATTTCATGTCATCCCCACCTGAGAAAAGAGGTTGGCCCTCTTCTCTTAGGTGGGGAAAAAACAAACAAGCTTTGTGTGCCACAGATGAGGTGTATATATTTGCAAAGAACATGCAACAACCTCAGTATATTGCCCAACATGCTCATGATGCTCCTGATCTTCCATTGGGATGACACTCTTTTCACAGCTACATGAGAAAATTGTAAATGTGTTTATACAGAGCATTGTTCAAGCATTACTTTTGTAATATAGTATGTAAAAGTTTTCACTGTTTACGTTTGGGCTTTAGTTTTCAATAAATAAATCCTACCGGTCGGGTTTGATAATATTTATATATAAAATAATATTTATATAATATTTATTTCATAAAAAACTAGTGGAATAAGCTCAGGTAATTGAGGCCTGCAGGACATACAAAGCAAATACAAGCTCAAAACTTGTAATGTTTGAAAGGGCTGAAGTTGTTATAAAAGATTTAATACAACATTAAGGTGATAATATTTGGATTACTGTGGATTTATAATGTAATGAAAAGGTCCCAGGAACACTGAGTGTTGAACTGAACACAACAGGAGGGTTAAGGGGAAAAATTCTTGTTAGATTACCCCTTTACTGTTAGACACATAGATACACTTTATTCCAGGAGTGTCTTTGTGTGGAAGAACTATTTTGAGTTTACATAAAAATAAGAACATCCCCCTACCTCCTCAGAAGTTTTCATCTTTCATTTCTTTACAACTTTGAATCGCCCATTTCATTTGGCTTTTTTGACACAAATCCACAGAAACAGACTTTTTCATGAAAACTGATCTATACAGCAATTCCTGCATTGACCCTGTGTAAATAGATCTCAATCAGCATGATGCTGCCACCATCATAGTTCACAGTATAAAATGTTTATGGCGACGTACAATGTTTTGTCAAAAAACGTAATTTTGGCCTTATCAGACAATAAAACCTTCCTTCAGTTGACTTTAGTCTACCACATGCCTTCATAATAATTCAACGCAGCTTATTTGAAGAAAACTTTCTCCTTGCCACTTTGTCATGAAGCTAGGGTTGGTGAAGATCCCAGGCCACAGGTATTGTTGTATGTATAGACCTGGGGGCCCCAAAATCTTTCCTGTGAGGGCCACATAACTTTCCCCTTCTCTGATGGGGGCCGGGGTCAGTTTGTAACAGAAAATGTGTGACGATCGCAGGGGTGCCTAAACGTAAACGTTTATTGTTTTCCAGAAAGCCACACATAAAAAAATATGAATAACCCTTTCTAGGATCTTCACAGAAAAAAAAGTCAGGAAATAAATAATAATACTATTAATGAAATAAATAGTTGTCAGAGCAGAATCTCTTATTCAAATGACTTATATGAGCAGTCTCTCAAAGTTCTTGTGTTCCTTTCTTATAATCATGTTGTAGGCTCCAGTAGGCTTGTAGACACCACTGTTTGCAGCTCTCTCTCATCAACGTCCCTGTGAAAACCACAAAGCAAGCAGGCTGAGAAACCAAACTAAGTGATACAGCACCTACACAGCACAATACATTTTACTACCAGTATGGTTGTGGAGATGGATTTTATCCCAGTAGATTTTATTATGATTAAATTTGTTTATACTCAGAATGACTCATTCAAGTCAGAAAAGTAAAAAAAATTACCTATGTATGTTCATCAGTGTGAACCGTGGTCTTGCATCTGGCTGGTGAGAAGTTGAATGTCACGTTCCATTCTAGTCACAGCCAGTCTCAAACACTGATGCAGATGTTCATCTGTCAATATGACTTCATCGATGTCGGCAAGAAAGAGGTTCTGGAAAAGACGGATTTCTTTTGCATTAACATGTAGTTGCAGGAATTGCACACCGAATTCCGCGTTCAGCATTTTGAGTGCTTCCACACACTTTTCAGCTGGGAACGGGACTGCTGGGTTCTCTGCAGAGAGGTTTTGGGTAGCAGGGAGATGAATGAAGTTGTGTTTATTCACTTGTTCCAAAAGCAGTGCAAGTTTCACCTCAAATGCGTTTATGTGAGAATACATGTCCCAAATGAGTTTCCCCTGGCCTTGTAGCTGCAAGTTAAGGCTGTTCAGCATTTCTGTCACATCTGTTAAAAATGCGATGTGCCATTTCCATTCTTTGTCGATCATCTCTGGGACCATTTTGTCTTTTGAATGAAGAAATGCGTTAATTTTGGGTAGCAGCTCATAAAAACGCCTCAAAACTCTGCCCTGGCTCAACCATCAGACCTCTGTGTAGTAAAGCAGATCGCCGTGCGCAGACTCCAGTTCAGACAGGAGTTGTTGGAACTGCCTGTGTTTAAGACCCCACAACCTTCATGACAGAATCCTACTTAAACGCTTTGCACCACAGTGCTTGCTGGTGAATTAGGCAGTCGACTTGTAGCAGGGCGGTGAGACCCCATTCTTCCATCTCCCGGTTCATGCGTCCTATTAGACTCCGAGACACGCCTACTATACTAGGAGCCCCTTCAGTCGTGATGTTGGCAAGCTTTGACCAGTCCAGGTCTAACTCTTCCATGGTTTGGCATACTTTGCCGAAAATATCCTCCCCCATTGTAGTCCCTTTGAGACTTTGGAGGGCTGCCAGCTCCTCGCACGTCTCAAAGTTTGCGTTAACTCCGCAGCTGCTCAATAAAAATGAGCAGCTGCCCTGTGTCTTGCACGTCCGTGCTCTTATCCAGTGTTAATGAAAGAAAGTCAAATTCTTTCGTCTTCTGCTGCAGCTGGGCATATACATTACCTCCGATTTCTTCAATGCGTCTGGTGATTGTACTCGCCGACAAACTCATGGCATTAAAGACATCTTTCTTCTCGGGAGACATTTCTTCTGCGACAGCATTCAAACATTTAAACGAAAGCTGGCCCGAACGGATGACTGGTTCAGCTGAGGTTGGCTTAAAAATGTATTCTGCTGAGCTAACAGTCCACTTTTTAGCTTTGAGAGTTTGTCTGCTCGCATTTGGCCTTGCAAGTTATCATACTTATCTTTGTGATGGGATTCATAGTGTCAGCACAGATTGTATTCTTTGAATACCGCCACCGCCTCTTGACAGATGAGACAAACAGCCTTTTCTTTGCATTGAACAAAAAAATAACCCTTTGACCACTGCAGGTTAAATACTCTGCATTCTGAATCAATTTTTCTCTTACCTAACCTTTTCGCCATGATTCCGTTCTATTTGACGTGGGCTAGTCCAGGATTTGCGTGCCCAGACTGAAAAAAAATCATAATGCGTCTCTGGTATTGATCAGGGGGCCAGGCCTTAGTTTGGGGACCACTGGTATAGACTCTGACCCTCTCAGTTGCTAAAGCTTGTATCTTCTGATGTTGGTATGAAAGGGAAACTCCAGACAATGTCAGGACCAGATCCTGCTGACATTTTCATCTTCATGTCTGAAACAGGCTTTAGTGTCCTCCCTCACTAGTCTTCTTCTTGTAGAATCACTTATTTTGCTTAGAACATTGATTATTAAGGTGAGTCACTTTAAAGGAGGTGAATTTTGATGCCATCACTAAATATTAATCACAAATTTTTCTTTAATTATTATTTTTTATTTATTTAGATTAATTAGAGACACAATAAATAAACATTGCTAAAACCATAAAATTAAATAGAGGCAATTTCAATAGGGAATTTATTTCCAACAGTCTTAATCTATAGTTAAACTAGCAACTTTCTAAGTTTCCTGTTAAGAGTAAGATGGTATGTAAACTCCCTGCCTTCACACTAGTTGGTTATATTTGTAGTTGAGAGAAAAGGAGCAGGAGCAATAATAAGAGAAATAAATAAGACTTGACAGTAGTATAACACTGGTGGTATTGCGCGTACATGCGTGTGTGACATGCCTATAGAGCATTGTGACCGTTAGCCGTTAGACGGGGGCAACTCTAACCCCCCTCCTCCCGTCCCTTCCCCATCCACGTGGTGGATGTCGTGATGGTTCATGTAACCGTTAGATGGAGCAAGCCTAGGTGTGTGTGTGTGTGTCACCTACCACTCATGACCAGTGAGCTGGCAGGGGGTATCCTTATCAGCTGACTGCTAGATGGCCCCCCCTCTTCTGCGACGATTGAACTGTTTTCTGCATCATATATTGATGGAAACACCTCCTTTAAGCACGTATATAGTTTTAAGAAGTAGCCCCGTTATTATCTTAGCTATCGCTGCTGCTACTGCTGCTGTTGTTGCTACTGCATTTAAAAAAAACGACCTTGTTGATTATTATCATGGCGTGCTATTGCTGCTACAAACATCTTTTTCTCTCTACTAATCCGAGCGCTGTGCAGCATGGACTGCCTAACCTCAGTTGTCTATGCCACGAATGATCAGACACGTTGAATACTAAAAATTAAATGGTAATTATTGACATGTTTATACTTTAAAGTATGTTTGTTGTGTGTGTGTGTGTGTGTATTGAACAAAATGTCATATATTTATCGTTTTATAGAGAGACGGGGTTATGATGAAGAGACAGCACAAAGTGCTTTTACAGACGATGATGATGTTGCTGTGGTACCCATCACCCCGACGCTAACAGATCCAATCAGCAGGAGGTCTATTCAGGATTCAGACGGGGTTATGTGGAAGAAGAACTCCCCTACCGTTTATATGCTAATCTACTCATGCATGAATCAACCGATAGACTCGGCTACATGCCCACATCATATTGCTGTATGACTATTACTGTAGAATTTGTGGATGTTTTGAGTGCTGTTTTTAGCCGATGCATCTATGAGATGATAGATACATCCAAAAGAACAATGTGCTACGCATGTATGGCTGAAGATGAACAAATGGGTCGCCACACATGCCGCGATTATTCTACCAACCGTAAATATGACAGGGCTCGCTGGGAAATCTACAGACGTGTCTTCAGAGATTCTTATGACCTGGTGTTAGAACATGTTTATTCCGAAGTAACTATAGGTATAACATGACTATGCTTCGAGGGGTAGCGGAGGCTGTTCTCTCTAAAATAATTATAAATTATGATTTGTATGAGTATGTTGCGGTAGTTGTCAGGGCTATTAGAAGTTCCAAACACGGTTGAACCATCTGAGAGGCATATGATCTCTGGCGTTGTTGAAAAACACAGCAAAGCATAATGGCCGTATTTATTGAAATTAAACAATAAAAAAATTAATTAATTTTTAAAAAGAGAGATATTAGTGTGTGTGTTTTAAATAGTAATGGATACAATGAGTGAAATAGAATAGCTAAAAAAAGCAATGTATGTAGGTATTAATTTTTTTGTTATAAGGATGATGTAAAGAAAATAAAAATGTTCTCTATGCGACAGTTATATTATTATATTATTATATTATCATTATATGAACGATAAATCCATATGTTTGTGTGTATATGTCATTGGTTGAAATAAAATAGATTTTAAAAGAATTATTGGTTCATTTATGTTTTCTGAAGCGAACATGGAAAGCTCTCTGCATAAAATATATTATGGCAGTATACAGAAATTGTATAATGCGGCAAGAGCAAACACAGGGGTACAGCTATCACTCTCAGAAGTTAAAGAGTATTTACTGAAACAGGATGTATATACTCGCCATGCCAATGCAGCCAGACATTTTCCAAGAAACAGGATCCTGGTTAGCGGCATAGACAAATACTTTAAAGCTGATTTGGTGGACATGTCTGCTTATTCTGAGGAAAATGTGAGGTACATGCTGATACAATGTTTTCTCCAAGTATGCATGGATGAGGTGTCTTAAAGATAAATCAGGGGCTTCTGTAACAAAGGCATTTCGGGACATACTCAGAGAGGGGAGGATTCCTCAAACTCTGATGACTGGGATTCTATAATAAAGCTTTCCAGAGTCTTTTAATTTAATTAATAAAAGTCTTTTAATATTCGACATTTTTCAACTAAAAAAAGTAGGACATGAAAATTATGTTTTGGTAAGTGGTTAGGGTGGCCTGAAATTTTTAACTCTTTATAATTCTACAGAACAAAACTAGCTAGACCCATAGTTCTTAAGGAACCCCAAGAGGTGGGGCTTATCAAGGTTTCCTAGGGTCTGGAACACCTTTTTACGCAAGGATGCAGTTATAAATATTTATAACACTGAAACAAGAAAGGTGTACAACATTACACTGTCTGTGGGATTTTACGAGACCGTCACTAAAATAATGAAAGAATTTAATGCCCGTGTTACTGAGAATCCGTCTACAGCGAGGGTGTATAGCAAGGGTGCATGCAGTATATTCAATATTCAATTCAATTTAATTCAACTTTATTATTTAATTTACAACAAAGTCATCTCAAGGCACTTTACAGAATAAAGTCCAGACTACACAAGTATGTAGAAGCAACCCAACAAATGCCCCTTGAGCAAGCCCTAGGCAACAGTGGAGAGGAAAAACTCCCTTTAACGGGAGAAACCTCCAGCAGAACCAGGCTCAGGGTGGGCGGCCATCTGCCTTGACCGGCTGGGGTGAGTGGAAAGTGGAGAGAGAAAAGAACAGAGCAATGAAAAGCAACAACAAAACGACAACAAAAGCAACAACAAAACAACAACAAAGCAACAACAAAGCATTGTACAGGTTGGTAGGACACAAAATTAATGGCATACAGTGAGACTGATTTCTTGGGTGTCTTTCCATGCAACCACTTAAATGATAAGAAAATAAGCAGACTACCTGCCATGCTGGTTGTTAACACACACCCTTCTCATATGCTCGGAGAACATTGGCTAGGAGTCTATTTTACTGAAAAAGGACACTGTTATTTTAAACAGAATTAAACAGAATTGTACAGAGGTGTTTTATTCTACAAAGCAGGTGCAGGATAATAATGAAGTGGCTTGTGGTCAACACACCGTGTTTTTTCTGTGTCATATGCAGAGAGGGGTGTCTTATGAGGACTTTATGGACAAATATGGCTCAAATCTGAATTGTAATGATGTTATGGGTTATAAATTTCTCAACAAAATACGACCTGGTATTTGTCAAAAATATAACTTTTCCTGTGTTCAATGTGTAAAACCTCACATGAATGATTGTTTAAGAATTGTCATAGTATGTATCTATATTCAGGCTTGTTTACTGCTCTTAGTTTTATTGATAATGTTGTATTTCTCGATGATATTAAAGTATACAAAACAAAAACATAATGTGTAAATAAAGACTCTTTATTCATATGTTGTATACTTATACATGGTGTTATAACACAATAGTCACAGTTTTTAAAATGCATGTATTAGATACAATAAGTAATATCAAAAGCTGTATATAAACATTATTAGATGATAAAACATTAGAAATGGGTCACAATAAACAAAATGTTGAAATAAAATTTTAAATAAAAAGAGACATTGTAATACAACATACAAATAAATCAACAATATCTACATAAAATTAAAAATTAAGCCATACATTTGACTTCCTTTTACGCCCTGGGGTTTGACTTAATTCGGGGTTATGTTCACTCAGAGACATTTTAGCTGTTTGACAATCATCCATATTAATCCCTGTAATGAGCCGTCTAACCTGAGTGTTTGGGATGGACGATAACGACAGGTTGAGAGCTGCCATGACCTGAAAAAACCTGTCCCAACCCAGAGGTCTTGTGTCATTAGACACACCCTGAGCTAGTGTAATGCTTTTTACCAGATCGTATATGTGTGACCACTTCAAAACCTCCCCGTCGACAACAAGCTCCCCCTGACCAGTCTATGAGACAAAGTTTTTAGTCATGGTGTCTAATATGTGCTGTGCATGTCTCTTATGTTTAACGGGCATGTGTTTTAGAATGTCCTCCAACATTACATCAGAGGTGCTGCTGGCTCCAGCATCATAGACCTGTGTGACAGTCACCGTCGGATGTACACTTAGGATGTACACCGTCGCCGCCAGGCAGGCTCAAAATATTGGCCATAGCTTTATCTAACTCATTTTCCACCGACTGTCTGATAGAACCTGTATTTTGATTCTGGTGATGCTGTTTTAAAGCATCCAGCTGGGGCTGTGGGATCAAATACATTTTCTGGGCATGTTCCATTACTTGATGGGTGGCCAGTCTCATGAAAAAACAATTAATAACAATTAATAAAAATAACATTTAATCTTACCGGTTCCTAAAAGAGACTGTAAGAAGCCTCCGCTCTGATTAATTGTTTTTCCTCCTGTGAAAGCCCTGCTTTCTTGTTTGCCACTAATCTAATACCGTCTTTGTTCTTCTTGAGCAATTTCACACAGAGCATTTATAAAGTCAGTCCCTGCATTGTTCACTATGGCTAATCTGACCCTGGGAGGAGAAGCCTCCAAAAGGATTAGATTTCTACGCATGCGCGCTGACATTATCAGCTTCTCCGGCTTTTAGACATGTACAGGACTTGATGGTCAGAAAGCAAGTCTGGTTTGAGTCGTAGAGGATCAGGGGTCTTAGCTTTAAAGTCTATGAACAGATACCCGTAGGCAGAACTTGTAGCGTCGTTAAAAGCCTCCAGGAAAAATCTGCTATTACCAGGGAACATCTGTCTAGCCAATAACGTGATTTGGTATTTGTCACGTGGGTTTTTAAATAACACTAAATAGTTTGTGTTTAAACTGATGGTCCTACTTGATTTACCCTGAATAAAAAGATTCTGAACCAGGTACAAACAGCTAAGATTTCTCTGATGAACATATTTAGTGAAAACATTTTGTACTTGTACATTTTTGCTGGCATCGTTCATTAAATCATCTATAATTAGTAAATTTTTCTGGTGTGTGGGGAGAAGCACATCGTCACATAAAGAGTCTGGCAGTCCGTTCACAAAATAAATTTCTCTTATTCTTAACAGCTGGTCATAAAGAGGGTACCAGCACGAATATATGTACACAACATTGTCTATATCCTCTGAAACAAGGCGTGAAGCATTTTCAAAAACACTCTTGACAAAAAAAGTCTTCACACAGTTTGAAGGGCCGCTTACGACCATGCTAAACGAATGTTTCGATCCCAGGTTGATCAGTAGCCATAAGGGAGGGTTGAATAATCAAGCAGCACTCTCCGCTTAGTGTCATCAACCTGCACGTGACGGGAAAATGTAGAATTTTTTAGTGCATAGGCCTTTTTATTCCGAACAATAATTTCAGATTCAGGGGTCAGGTAATCATCATCTGAAACCCTATCGGCCACGTATGTCTACACAAGTCTTAACAAGAGTCTGCAGTGACTGGTGTGTGACGATAGAGGCGTTTTGGGCATTTAGAGTGACTCCTTTGCATTTCACCTGCTTCTTCCCACATTCGGGACATATGTGTAACACTTAGGACCTCCTGAAACAAACTCTGTGATAAAGTCTTCCTCAGGCAGTCCACACACATCACCATTATTAATCTCATTGGTCTCATCACCCAGGTAAGGACCCCGTGGTGGGATCATTACATTGTCACAATACAACATACGCTCCTGCAATTTGTCAATAAGATCATATAACATGAGTCTCGCGTGTGCCGTGGTCATGGCTCCTATGAAGACATTGACATCATTAGTTTTAGAAGCCCGCTTGTCAGCATGACGCCTCTGAACCAAGGCCACTTCTTCTGAGATTAAGCAAAACTGACGCACATCATAGTGGTCGCTGAACATTAACTGTGTGAATTGAGAGGGCTCAGATATTAATTCACAATTGGCCATATCACTTCTCATGCTAAACCGACCCCAGAGTGAGTTAAGGAGCAGTTTTTTACAGCTTCGAACAGCTTTGTTCACTTTAATATTCATCGGGTCTATAGTCTTATACCATCTTTTTCATAATAGTCATCAATGTATTTTTGTCTCGCCACGTCGTCATTCACAAGCCCGAGTCCTCTTGTTTACACTTCAGAAAAGTCTTGACATACTCCCTAAACAGGGTGTCTATCTGCTGTGGAAAGTGCCAAACCTCATCAATGCTTATCACTACGTAGCTTTTATCAACAACCTTTTGAAGCTCAAAATCCCTAAAGATAACCTCAGGGTGTCCTACAGGATATGGCTTTTGGGCCTGCACAGTTGGGTACAGACTTGTAAAGTCGTAATACCTGATTTTCTCACCCTCTTCAGCTTTGTGATATAGCTTCATTGCATTCGTGCGCCCACCAAACAATGCTTTTAGTGGGTCAAGATGCTCGGACATTTTGTATCCTGTCATAAACTCTTGCATGCTGGTGTTTTTTTTTAAGCCTCTCCCATTCACATTCCTACATCACAACAACATGCAAACCGTGCCATCTCCTCAAGACCACAAGCTCCTCATTAAATTGATGGCAAAGCACGCTATTTGGGATATAACTGAGAGGGTTCAACTCTGCCATCTACATAATAACACCCAAACTTCTGTTCACCATGGTTTACAGTGTGTCTGACCTCTATTTTTTTCACATGCGAGACATACGCCACTGTATGGAGACACTTGAATATGTTTTATGCTGGTTCGTGTAGGCACCGTCATATGTCAGAGCTACGGTGTCTTTGGGGAGAAAGTGTGTCTTGAACACCCCCATGCAGCTGGATGCCAGCGTGGTGAGGTTAAATGGATCCAGTTCTGTACACTTGATAAAAGTGTCACGATAGATCAGACATGCCTGATGCAACATTTCCACGTCCTTCAAGATCTCATCACTGACAGAACCGTACCACTCAATGAAGTCTTTCTTTTTACTCTCATTCATCCTATGTGTTAAATTTCTGAGTGATATTACCTTTGGCTAGTTTATCGCTAAACCCTAGTGATTCAGGTGTTTTGGATAAACACACTGGCAGAAAATTTAAACTGTCGATCCACCGCTGTTTGTAAGCGTCATTATACATTATTATGACTCAGCTCCCTCTCATGGTCAGAGTGGGTGTAATACCCTGTTTGACTAATTGTTTCACCACAATGTAAGAATCAAATTATGACACATTGTGCGCAATAATTGTATAGCCTTTGTATTTAGGACTTAGCCTGTAGCACTCTAAAAAAATCTTTACACACTCAAGACCAGTAGCACACCATTTGTTCCCCTCGAAATCCAAAGCACACACAAAGTTAGCCTCGTGTCTACCATCGTGAATTCTAAGTTTCAAAGTCATAAAAGATGTAGGTGCTCTGAGACTTCTTTTTTTAATAAGCTGTATGAAGCAGCTATGCAGGTCGTCTCTACTAAGCTTTTCCTGACAGTGCACACATTTGGCAGAGAGACATGCCCCCCTTTCTTACTTTCGGTGAACAGCTTCCCACACTGCAATATTTTAACCTATTACATGGGATTGTGTTGTTTATGGGGTCGTGTTGTTTGTGTCTTTGATAGCACTGACTAGAATATCAGATGCGCTTACAGTCTGTGCAAAGTAGTGCCCCCATGGTCACACTCTGTAAAGCACACATTACATAGATGTCTACAATTGTGGAGCAGGGGCTTCTCATATGGTGTGTAACAATATTTACAAATATAGGGTGAACCAAAAAAAGCCGTCTTATTCAATATCAAATGGAAGTGGTCACTGTGTAAATAGAGTCATACTGTCTGGGGGTGAGGTGTGTCAATTGTCTGGAATAAGTCTAATTTTTTACCGTGATTATGATGAAACACTATAATTTTAATCACCAGGTGTTTTTCAAACTTGGAAATATGGTAAATGGTCTGAACTTATATAGTGCTTTTCTACCTATTGGCACTCAAAGCACTTTACACTGCTTCTCATTCACCCATTCACACTCATTCACACACAATCACACACACAATCATACACCAATGGGGGAGCTGCTATGCAACAACTGTGAGATTGGTGGACAACCACTCTACCTTCCTGCGCCACATTTAAGGAGGCAAAAGGCATCTCACCGTTTTGGTTATGGTGAGTTTAATCAGCAAAACAGAGAAACATGCAGAGCAGAACAGAACTACACTCATGAGTGGGTCAATCAGATTGACAAAGTTTCACAGGTTATTCGTGTCTTTTAACCAGTCAGCTCAGCAGCTGAATTCACATAAAAGCACAAAGGAATGATTCAATGCAAATCAACCTTACAGAACCTACACACAGTGGTCAGGAATCTAATCAGCAAGTATCTGAAACTACTCATCTCCTATGTGTTCCCCACTGGGACAGCTTCCTGATGAAGCTCTGGTCTAAAGACAGTGCAGACAGAAGGTCTGCTGAGGTGCGAATGTAGCATTTAGTCACCATAAACAGACATTTTGAATTGTGCACTGCATGAGCTCAATGCTGAAAAGTACATAGTGGTTTTAGAGCAACATATGCTTCCATCCTGGCAATGCCTGGCAACGCTAAATCACATATTGCATTATTCACAACAGCATGGCTTCGCAGCATGCAGAGTCAGGGTGCTGAACTGGCCTGCCTGCAGTCCAGACCTTTCACCAATAGAAAACATTTTGTGCATTATAAAGTGAAAATTCCAGCAACAAAGGCCCAGGACTGTGCAGCTAGAATCTTGCATCAGACAGGAATGGGACATTAAACTCCAGCAACTGGTCTCCTGACTTCTCACTTATTTACAGACAGTTGTTAAAAGAAGAGGGGATGCTACACAATGGTAAACATCACCCTCTTCCAACTTTTTGAGATGTGTTGCTGCCATCAAATTCAAAATGAGCTGATATTTTCCATGTAATGTTAAAATTTCTCAGTGTCAACATCCGATATGTTGTTTATGTTCCATTGTGAATAAAATTTGGGATGATGAGATTTGCAAATCATTGCATTCTGTTTTTATTTATGTTTTACACTTCTTTCCAACTTTTTTGAAAATAGGGTTGTAATTTTTAACACAAATGTCAGGCTTTTGAAATCTATTATGAACATTCATGTACTTCTGAACTGGTGTGAACTTGTAAGTATTCAGAAGTACTGTCAAAACATTGTGGCATTTCATAATGATGTTACAGTTTTGCACAAAGTGGGAGACATAACCAGCTCCTCTGAAGAACTGCTGCAAGTACACTTGTTTTTTCCTTAACAGGTTGCAGGAAAAGCTCACATTCTAACTCAATTTTAATATGTTAAATACACAAGTTTATTTTATGTGCATTTCTGATATTTAAAATGTGCTTTTTAGCAAAGAAATCTCCTGGTGGATACAGTTTATTAAAACCCATCTCTTCATTTGTAATTTTTCATAATTCACCAACTTGTTTGCCGCTTGCTGTTTAAAGATTCTTAATATTTTTTGTGTTGGGCAAATGATTTTTGTGTGTTCCATGTATCACATTACTGAGTTGTGAATGTTACGTCACTTCCGTAGTTTCGAAATGGCGGTCTGTTCAAACTGTGTACACGTTTTCACGCAGTTGCAAGAAACCATCAAACTCTTGGAAAACGAAATGAACTTATCTTGGGGTTTTCCAACGTTGCCACCACACAAGCGAAGCACCTCGCAGCTCTTAATACCTCAAGCTACATGGAACAAACAGTTTCTATCCACCCAGCTGTTTGTTCCGGGACCCAGGACACCGATGACACGCTGCCGTGGTCTGGCCCTGTTGCTACCGCTGGAAACGTGATGCCAACCCGCGGCCTTCTGGCCCTGTCGGACGACCAAAGGCCTGTCCCGACACGGGCCTGCTCCTCGCTGCTGACACAGGAGGTCTGGATCCCGGCTAAAAGGAGACATCGGACGACACCTGCTGCAGCTAATCTTGTCAACCAATCCATTGGACCACCTTCCCCGGTCCAGATGGATAACCGTTTCACCGTTCTTGAAGAGCTGGAAAGTCTGACTTCCCCGGCGGTGGTTCCCTGTGACTCCCTGCCCGTGAGATACCACACGGCTCCACCTCGCAGCAGCGCGTCGGGCCTGCTGCCGGGCCTCCCAGACCAGACGTGCCACCGCCACCAACACCATGCCTCCAGAGAGGAATCCACATGCTCCTCCTCGGCGCACCTCTCCACCGCACGCCCATGCTAATTATTGGCGACTCCATCGTTAGAGAAGTCCGCTTAAAATCAGCTAAAACGTTTTGCTTTCCTGGAGCCACAGTCACTGACATAGCGGAGAAAATTCCAAACCTGATTGAAAGACATCCTACAGCAACAAAAGTAGTGATACACGTTGGCACAAATGACACCAAACGCCAACAGTCTGAAACGTGACTTTGTGTCAACTCACTGGAGAGTTTCCACGACAGACGGTTCTTCATTTCCGGCCCAATTCCCACGCTGGGTCGCAGTGTTGGCTGGTTCTCCAGACTCCTCAGCCTGCACACATGGCTTCAACCACAAGTCTCCGCACACGGACTCTTTTACGTAGACAATTTCAATCTTTTCTGGGATCGTCCTCAGTACTTCAAGCAAGATGGACTGCACCCGAACTTTCTGGGATCACGGATGTTGACTGAGAACATTGTCCACAGCATCTCAGTCTCCGGAGACTGACTGACCATTGAAAACACCTGTGGCTCTGATGTGCTCACCTCTCCTGCATCCTCCGCTCCAACACCCGACAACATCCACAGGTATAAACAGTCCGATATATTTATAGAATCTGACGTTACCAACAGACAAAATGCAGCTCTTATGGATTCAAATTTTTCACCCAGGGAATATTATTATTTTGTTGAATGTTATGATCTTAACCACACTGCTCTTTGCCCCATAGAGACTATGTCTGCTCCACGACCACCTAAACTTTTTAAACCAAAAATGAACACAAGGGGAGTTAATCATAAAAATCTAATACAAGTTAAGACTACTGCTCATACTGAACCAAAACCCAAAACTTTTAAATGAGGATTATTAATTATCAGATCTCTCTCTTCTAAATCTCTGTTAGTAAATGACTTGATAAATGATCATCAAATTGATTTATTTTGTCTCACTGAAACCTGGTTGCAGCAGGAAGAATATGTCAGTTTAAATGAGTCATATTAATTATCATGTTCCTAGAAGCACAGGCCGAGGTGGAGGAGTAGCAGCAATATTTCACTCTAGCTTATCAATAATTCCTAGACCTAAACATAGTTATAACTCATTTGAGAGCCTTACTCTTAGCCTTTCACACGCAAACTGGAAAACTCAAAAACCACTACTATTTGTTATCGTGTACCGTCCTCCAGTCCCTTATTCAGAGTTTTTGATAGAATTTTCTGATTTTCTATCGGATTTAGTGCTTAGTACAGATAAAGTCATTATAGTGGGTGACTTTAACATTCATGTAGATGCTGACAGTAACTGCCTGAGCATTGCGTTTAATTCATTACTAGATTCAATTGGTTTTTCCCAAAATGTAAATAAACCCACTCACTGTTTTAGTCACACCTTGGACTTTGTACTTACATATGGCATTGAAACTGATAATTTAATAGTATTTCCTCATAATTCTCTTCTGTCTGACCATTTTCTAATAACATTTGAATTTACAATAACGGACTATACAGCAGTTAGGAAAAAATTCCACTACAGCAGATGTTTATCTGAAAATGCTGTGAATACATTTAAAGAAATTATCTCTTCATCTTTTGCACCACCATGTGTCAATACTATGGTGAGTAGCCATCTTACTCCTGTACAAATTGATTACTTAGTTGACGATTCTGCAGCCTCACTGCGTATGATACTAGATACAGTTGCCCCTCTGAAAAAGAAGGCAGTGAATCAGAGGAGCCGACCTCCATGGTTCAATTCACAAATCCACAGCTTAAAGCAGGCGTCACGAAAGTTAGAGAGGAAGTGGCGTTCCACTAATTTAGAAGAATCCCGGTTAGCCTGGAAAAACAGTTTAAAATGTACAAAAAGCTCTGTGATGCCAGAACAGCATATTATTCCGCACTAATAGAAGAAAACAAGAACAACCCCGGTTTCTGTTCAGCACTGTAGCCAGGCTGACTAAGAGCCATAGTTCTGTTGAGCCTAGTATTCCCTTAACTTTGAGCAGCAATGACTTTATGACTTTCTTTACTAATAAAATTGCAGCCATTAGGAAAAGATTCACCAGATCCTCCTACAAATATTACAGATAGATCTTCATGTACAACAGCTCTAGAATCCTCAATAAGGCCCCAGTCCATCTTAGACTGTTTTTCACCCATAGATCTCACTGAGCTAAGTTCAACTATCGCCTCCTCAAAACTAACATGTCTTTTAGACCCTGTTCCAACCAAATTGCTTAAAGATGTTCTACCTTTAATAGACACGTTCATATTAGATTTGATTAATCTATCTTTAGATACTGGCTATGTACCAAAGGCCTATAAAGTTGCTGTAATCAAACCATTACTTAAAAAACCTTGTCTTGATCCAGGTGATTTAGCCAACTATAGACCAATATCAAATCTCCCGTTTATTTCTAAAATCCTTGAAAAAGTAGTTGCAAAACAATTATGTGATCACCTTTACAAGAATAATTTGTATGAAGACTTTCAGTCAGGATTCAGAGCTCATCACAGTACAGAAACAGCACTGGTAAAAGTCTCCAATGATCTTCTCCTGGCTTCAGATAATGGACTTGTGTCCGTACTCATCTTACTAGACCTTAGTGCCGCATTTGACACCATTGACCACAACATTTTATTACAGAGACTAGAACATGGATTTGGAACCACATTACATTGGTTTAAATCTTATCTGTCAGACAGATTCCAACTTGTTCATGTTAATGACTCTTCTTTATGCACCAAAGTTAGCTATGGAGTTCCACAGGGCTCTGTGTTAGGACCAATACTTTTTAA
This sequence comes from Channa maculata, assembly GCA_020496755.1. Taxonomy (NCBI): domain Eukaryota; kingdom Metazoa; phylum Chordata; class Actinopteri; order Anabantiformes; family Channidae; genus Channa; species Channa maculata. The sequence goes on along the minus strand of CM035607.1, from coordinate 62,766 downwards.
TCTGTATATGTCACCTTTAGGCAAAATTATTAGGAAACATTCCATAAACTTCCACTGCTATGCAGATGATACCCAGCTCTATTTATCTGTGAAACCAGAAGATACTAACCAATTAGTCAAACTTGAAGTATGTCTAAAAGACATAAAGACCTGGATGTCCTACAATTTCCTACTTCTAAATTCAGACAAAACTGAAATCATCCTCTTTGGGCCTAAAAACATGAGAAATATGCTGTCTAACAATATAGTGACTTTAGATGACATAACTTTGGCCTCCAGTACTGCGGTGAGGAACCTTGGAGTTATTTTTGACCAGGATTTGGCATTTACGTCACATATAAGACAAATCTCTAGAACAGCCTTCTTCCACATACGGAACATTGCTAAAATTAGGAGCATCCTGTCTCAAAGTGATGCCAAAAAACTGGTCCATGCATTTGTTACTTCTAGGTTGGACTACTGTAATTCCCTACTTCTGGGGTGTCCTAATAACTCTCTAAAAAGCCTTCAATTAATCCAAAATGCTGCAGCAAGAGTGCTGACTGGATTAGGAAAGAGAGATCATATTTCACCTTCACTAGCTTCTCTTCATTGGCTTCCCATAAAATCTAAAATAGAGTTCCAAACCCTCCTCCTTACATACAAAGCTCTTAATGGTCAAGCTCCATCATATTTAAAAGATCTCATAGTTCTCTATCGCCCGATTAGACCAGTTAGATCCCAAAATACAGGCCTACTTGTGGTTCCCAGAGTTTGCAAAAGTAGAATGGGAGGCAGAGCCTTTAGCTATCAAGCTCCTCTCCTGTGGAACCAGCTTCCAATCCAGATTCGGGGAGCAGACACCCTCTCTACTTTTAAGATTAGGCTTAAAACTTTCCTTTTTGATAAAGCTTATAGTTAAAACTGCTCACTCAACCTGAACTAGCTTTTCTCTATACATTTACTTGTCACCACTGTATGCCATTAATTCTGTGTCCTACAACCTGTACAATGCTTTGTTGTTGTTTTGTTGTTGCTTTTCTTGTTGTTTTGTTGTTGCTTTTTGTTGTTGTTTTGTTGTTGCTTTTCGTTGCTCTTTTCTTTTCTTTCTCCACTTTCCACTCACCCCAACCGGTCAAGGCAGATGGCCGCCCACCCTGAGCCTGGTTCTGCTGGAGGCTTCTCCCATTAAAGGGAGTTTTTCCTCTCCACTGTTGCCTAGGGCTTGCTCAAGGGTGATTTGTTGGGTTGCTTCTACATACTTGGACTGGACTTTATTCTGTAAAGTGCCTTGAGATGACTTTGTTGTAAATTGGCGCTATATAAATAAAGTTGAATTGAATTGAATAGTAGGAATTGTCCTGCTGAGCTTTACTGCTACTTATAATAACATTATCACAGTATAATAGTAGAATTATAAATAAATGCAAAATTTTTCTATGAAGAAATTTTGTAGAAAGATGTTTATTATAGATAAATATTTGTATATGTATTTGTTTATTTATAAATTATCAAATTGATCAGGATGATCAGTAGACATGTCCCGGCTGGCCAGAGGGTACAAATCCAGAATGTTATTCCTGAGATCACTAGTGCTTTTGCATCATACTCAGTATGATAAAGTGATATTTTTAAAAGTAGTGGGTCATCAGCCAATAGTGATTCTTAAGTGTCTCCAAACTGGGTCGGGCCTCTGATTTCTTGGACAAACACCTCAGTAGAAAATTCTGGCATCCTGGACAAAAAAGATAGAACATTTTAAATAATGTCCTGTGTGTGCATGTGTTTGTGTGCGTGTGTGTTGAGTGGTCTGTATGTGTAAGGTCAGGACTTACCAACGGAAAGACCTTCACTGATGGCAGGATCTTCACAAACTATTTCTCTCTCATGTTTGAAAGGGAGATGTCCATGCAACATCGCAAACAGAACCACACCGAGCTGCCACACTGTAGTAGGTTCGGCCTTGTACCACCTCCACTGGAACCACTCAGGGGTGAGGTATTCATAGGTTCCTACAATATACACAAAGTTAAATGGTGAGGAACTGAGGTAGAGGACAGAGACCAGATGCTGACTTGGGTCTAAGAAAAGGACTAACAGCAATGACAGCTTACCTTCTTTTCTAGTGTAGCCCCCATCTCTCAGAAGTGTCCCACAGCCAAAGTCAATCAGGCGGACACGAGGGACATCAGAGCTGGTTTCTATTAGAATGTTATCCAGCTTGATGTCCCTATGGAACACACCTTTGGAGTGGACCTCAAGGAGAGCGTCCACCAGCTGTTTGGTTATTTCCTGAGAGAGAGAGAAAGAGACATGTTGACTGTGGACATGGTGGATATGGACACACACAAAACCACACACCATCAGTTGCTTACTTTGGTTAGGTGTTCCTGTAGAATGTAACCTCTAGTGATGATAAAATCAAGCAGCTCCATGCAGGGGACTGGTCTCTCTAGAACAAGAATCAACTCATTGTGCAAATCGCACCAGTCCAGCAGGGTCACGACTGCACTGGTCTCTGCTGCTGCTGGTTTGACTTTGAGCAGCAGGGCCACTTCCAAAGGGACCATTGTATGTTTCCCATTCAGAGACTATAAACCAAGTGACAGAGGCACAAGAAATAATTAAAGGTCTACTTATACTCAATGGGAAGAGTTGGAGAGTTGTGAAGAACTACAGGAACATGTGAGTTTGTTCTCTCTGAATCACCATTGCTGTCCGTTTAATGTGGTTCTGGGCGATGTGTTTTATGGCCACCTACAGGAAAAACAGAAAATCAGACATTTGCTTTGTGTATACATTGTGTGTGTGTGTGTGTGTGTGTCTTACAGGAATATTGTCATCTTTGCGGTAGCCTTCATAGACAGATCCAAAACCTCCACGGGCAAGCAGTTTGTTCTGCTTGTACTTGGCCACAAAGTCATCTGCAGAAACAAAATTCAGACACTGATGATGCTGGGGGCTTAATCACACAAGGCAAGAGTTGTCAAAGTGTGGCTCGTTCGACTAGTGTGATTGAGCATGGTACAAATTTAGTGTGAATGCAGAATGTGCCGGAGCAAGCAACTCAAGAGATTATGGGTTAGCCCTTCTTCTCAAAACATAAAGTCACATGGCAGTGATGTACATTTAAATCGTTCATGATTAGTTTTCCTACTATTTCATCTTACCTCTGCTGACCAAGGGGCCACTGTTGACTGATGAGGAGGGACCAGGTTTGTCAATGGACCAGGTTGTAGTTGTGGTCTTGTGACTCGGTTCCTCAATAGGAAGTGGGGTCTTCCTGCTTTTCTTTCTTGGTTTATAGGTCTCAGACTTTCTCTTCTGGCCCTTTGTCCCTTCAGTTTCAGTGCTGATAGGGATGGATATCTCAGCATCCTGTGCTAAGGAAAGTCTGAGTGCACTCAAAGTCTGAGTATGGCTCTCACAGGTACTAGAGGAGCCTTTCCTTCTCTTCCTTTGCATTTCTGTGCTGCCATCAGAGGTGGATTTCCTCTTGCTGCTTTTCTGTACCTCTCTGATGTTGCTGGGTCCAGAGAGGCTGGAAGTTGGTCCTTAGGCATGTGAGGAACAACAAAAACACCATGCGCATGTTTCACTTTAATTCACTTCTGAGCAGAGATAATACAAACTTTGCACACTGCTGTTCCCACTCATGACACATTTCTCACTAAAATATTTCATTTCATTAAACTACATGTCTAATTTCATTATCAGGGATTTGACTTCACTAAGTAGGTTTAAGGAGACAGATTTAGCTATTGGCTATGTTTTTGGTGAACGTCTTCATCAAGCGAGACCAAACAAAGACCATTTTCTTTGTTGCACAGGTTGAATAAAAAGGTGACTCACATAAGAACTAGCATTAATAATGAACAGAGTCTCTCTATAGGTTTCAGACTATTTCAGCTGAATCCTATGCGGAGACTGTGGTTTTTTGCCCGATCCCAACCACTTACCTCTGCTAGAGGTCTGACACTGGAGAGTGTTTGTTGATTGCCACGATTTGAGCTTCATGACTCTTAATGTCTAATTGTTCACAGTTGGATCACCAAAAATGTGTGTCTATCCAAGTCTGTAACTTGTCTGACTGAGAAGTCTGGGAGGTGTCCACACAAGTCAGACCTCACAATATTTTACTGACTGTAATGTTCTACTCCATAGATTCGGAATGAGCAATCAAAGTCAGTTGCTACAGTTCTGTTGCTACAGTTACTGCAGACATTTGCCAAATGTTATGCCCCTGGTCTAGGGAACCCTAGACATAACACGATGTGCTCCAACACTCTTTCCATTCCCAAGCCAAAACCAGACCAAGTGTTTCAAATAATAGCAATTCATTTGCCTCAGATGTGGGTAGTGCCCAGAACAACAAATAAAAAACTCTAGGACAAACCCAACCTTACCTAATCAGACAAACCAAAAAACAGGATGTATAACCTAAACTCCTAGCCCTACACAGAAGAAAAATGATTAAAATAAAAGGGCTTCTCGCTTATATAGTTGTTACTCGGTGCTCAATATTTACCGTGAGTTATATATTTACTTATTTATAGAAATGTCTACATAGAATTCGATAGCCGAGTCCAAACAGGATGCTAGGTTGGTTAGAGTGGCAGAGGTAGAGGGGGTGAAGGCTGCTGACATCCAGGATATATGGAGGAAGACGCTCCAGCCTTTCCAATCAGGTGGCGACAATCCGTTCAAACGGCCCAATCCGTGAACACCACCTGTGGCTCAGGTGGCTCAAAACACATGAGGAGGAGGAGAGAGAGACAACATAACAATAATAACACAAATAATGATGATCATACCACCAAATAAGTTGCTGTAAGTTACAGTAAATAAGTTACTGTCACTTAGTGCACGTACTGTATCACTTTCAGGTTTTAAGTTTATGCAGCACATAATATTTAAAGAATTTTATAAATCCCAGAGGAACATTTCTTTGCTTTGTTAGCGCTGCTCCACCCCAAAACAAGTGCAAAAAGCCATCAATAAGAACAACGTAAAGATGAATAAAAAGAAGTGGACAATAAACCCTGGGGGTACACAGTGAACAGCGATGACAAAATGATATAAGTAATGATTGTAATGAAAGCCAAAAGTTGAATGTGAGGATGTGATTATTATAAATTTAAAGGATACCTTTCCAAAAAAGGTGGGTGGTTGTGTAAAATGTCAATAAAGAGAAAAGGTAATGATTTGCAAATCCTTTATAATCTATAAAATGTATGAAATTCATTGATTGTTAATAGTTTAATAAAACATGTCACATGTTGAAACTGAGAAACTGTCATGATCCGACACACTTCCTCCCTTTGGACTTTTATTTTGTAGCCCCTTTTCCCCCACTTCCTATTTCTAGTACTGTTCTGTTAACTTTACCTTCGTTATCCCTCATTGTTTGCGCCTGCTCCCCTCACTATTTAAGTCCAGTCTTCCACACAGTCCCCTGCTAGATCCTTGTTGTCTAATGCTCTGAACTCTCGGTAAACCTGATTGTTGCAATCCTGACTCTTGTATTCTGGACTCTATGTATCAACATCTTTTGGTCTGAGGTTTGGTAAATTCCTGTTTATTAGTTTATGTCAATCCGTGTCTTATTTGTTTGGTGTATCTCTGTTTTGTTAGTTTCCTTAGCCTTTCCCCGGGTGTTCATTTGTTTAGTAGCTTATGTCTTTTACCAGTGTCGTATTTCATTTGGTGTATTTCAGTTTGTTAGTCTCCTGGTTTTTTTTTTTACTGTGTGTTCATTTAGATTTTTTTTTTCATCCCCTAGCCTTATTTTATCCCTGAGCCTTTTGTTGTTTATTTTTAGTAATTATGTTCCCCTCCTCTTGTTGACATTAGTTCTATTGCCATCTTGTGTTCTATTTAGTTAACTCCCCTCGTCTTTGGTCCAGTGATAGTTTGTGTTAGTCTTGTTATGAACTGGTTTCTCATACTCTCCTGTTAGGAGCGATTTCCGTTTTGTCTTTTAAGTTCTTGTCAATAAAAGCCTTTTGTTAGATCAGTCACTCGCACAGTCCCCTCACTTGGGTCCACCCTCACCCTAATTGTGATACAAACTTGTTGTTTTATTGAAAAATATCTGCTAATTTCTAATTTGATGTAAGCAACATAACCAAAATAGAGAAACCGGTTTAATTTAGGCGGTCGGGGAACAGACACAGTCTCTATAGGTATGTGGGAGTTGTGGGGGGTTGACGGTTGTAAGGACACTGCAGAGAGGTGTGTAGGACTGGATCTCTGCATCTTAGGCTCAACTCTGGATTGTCATTCTTTTGGTTGTCTAATTAAACCAGCTGTATTTCTTGATAAGAAAGCTGCACCATCTGAAGGCTGCCATCTCTCCTAATCAGCCTAGGTTTTCCACAAAATCGTTTCCAATTGTCTATGTAGCCCACATCGTTTGCATCGTATCACACACATCCACAGACATAAAAAGAGGTCTTTGTCAGATTTACTACTGAACCTGTACTAAACATTCAAAAGTTTTCAAAAATAGTCATATTCAGACAATTGTTGTGAACCTGTATCAACATCAATCAGCCACAACAGTACCACTGTCTTAATACAGTCATGAAGGACCAAAAATGGCACATGGGTCCCACTCAGATAATGGGTGAGAGTTCTGCTTACCCTCGCCACTGACTGTAATTGTTGTTACAAAGGCACCTTGAAGTGGATCAGATGTATTAGACAGCACAAGTAAGCAGTTTGTCCTTGAAGTTGTGTTGGAAGCAGAAATCATGGGCAAGTGAAAGGATTTGAGCAACTTCGACAAGGGCCAAAATTGCGATAGCTAGATGACTGGGTCAGAGCTACTTCAAAACTTGAAAACAGCTCTTGTAGGTTGTTCTTGTTCTGTAGTCAAGGCCTAAATAAAGTGGTCCAAGGAAGTTAAGCCGGCAAACCATCAACGAGGCCACGGGCATCTGAAGCTCGCCCATCAAAGTGCAAAGATAAATCCTGCAGGGATTGTCGGAAGTGGGATTTGAACCCACACTTCCATTTGGTAATCAGAATCCAACCTGTCTGTCTTTGAGTCTGACACAATAAATTACACAAACCAGGAGTTTCAGTCAAGGACCAAACACATTTGGATTTCATTTGGAGTGTCAGTGTTGCAAAAAGAAAGGCAACGGTATAAGTGAGGCAATTTTAATTTTCTGAGCAGCACATTTTTATCTGGTAGCGAAGCATTCTGCAAGAGTGTTGCCATGTCTTTGTCACAGTCCCTGGTTTTGGACTAGTTTTGTTTAAATTGATTTCCTGTTTTGGGCTTTTATTTTGTTGCTCCTCCCATGTCCCTTCCTTTGAGTCTGTTTTAGTATCTTTACCTTCCTCGTTTTGTTCTAATTGGTTTCACCTGTTCCCCAGTTTATTTATACCCAGCTTTCCCCACTGCTCACTGCCAGATCGTCTCCCCTGCTTCCCTAGAGATCTCTCCTTGTGAACTACCTCTTTGGACTTTGTCTTCTCCTGCTTTCCCTGTACACCTGTGGATTACCCCTTTGGACTTTGCCCTCTCGTGCCCACCTGTTCCTTGAGTTTTGGTCTGAGGTTTGGTTTTCTGTTTATTTCAGCGTAGTTTTGTTGTTTAGGTTTTCTGTGTTATTTCCTCTAGTTTCTCAGTTCCCTTGCCTTCCCTGTGTGGTTATAGTTTAGTTAATCCCCTCTCTCCAGCTGTTTAAGTTCTTGGTCTGTTTTACTTAGTTTATATTGTGAGTGTTAGCGTGTGTTTTCCCGTCCTCCTTACGGAGTGATTTTCTGTTGTTGCCTTTTGTTTAAATAAACTTTAATTTATTATAACCCCTTCCCTTGCCGTCTCCTCCTTTTCGGGTCCTGCAAAACACACAATAGAAAGTGTGACAGTCTTTTGCTTTGTGATATTCAGTATTTAGTCATCCATAATTTGACCCTAGTCTTCCCTAGTGGAAAACTTTTTAAAGACTCCACACCTACCCAGAGAATTAAAGGAAGTATCTAAACAATGATTTTGAAGATGCAACCAGTGTCTACAATGTACATGTTGGTAATAATTAGTTTATGCAGATCTGCAGGGAAAGTTTTTTTTTTCAGGAGTAGGATTTGACCCACACCTCCACTTGGTGATCAGAAATCTGTCTGTCTGTCTTTGAGTCTGAGCCTTATCTGGAGTTTCTGAACTGTTAATATCCATGAAATGTTTAGGAACCCTGTTGTTACAGTAATACCTCTAAGTTCAGTTCTGTCATCAGTAACAAAAGCTACTTGCAACAAATCTTTATGACAGCAGATTGTGTGAACGAACTCAACAGTTTTATATTTGTCTACCCTTTCTCAAATTGATCACTCTATAATCAGAACACCACACATGAATAGCATCTGCTATAGCTACAAATACAACTGAAAAGGCTGTGTTCATAACCAAACCAAATAGTCAAATCATTTGGATTTCACCTATATTTTTTTTTATCTCACATTGAATTCCAACAAGTATGGGTGTTAACAGCTGACGAAAAGTATAGGGGTAATCATCTTCCACCCAGACCCTGCTGAGTTAAAACCTAATCACAAAGATGGGAGGAGAAGCAGACAGTCTGGCATAATGGAAATACACTAATGAGATAATTATTTCCTCTTTCTCATACTGCTCCCTCTCGTTCACTGACACTCATCATCACTAATACTGACTAATTATCTCCTGTCTGCAAGACATTAGTTGTCTCTGCTGAACATTTCTATTACCCCCTGTCTGAGGGAAAAGTAGCACTGTGTGCCTCTGAATCAATCATCACAGGATAAACTGGCATCAGACTTAATTCTCATCCAGTAGTGGACCAGAATCATTAGCCATATCAGCTTTATTACCTCAATAACTTCTATTACAAATTGCATATCTGCCTAGGTAATATCCTGGCCATGTCAATTTGAGTTAGGTTTGGTTTGATTCTGAAACACACCAGTAAAGGTACTTTAAGGTAACAAAGTCAAACTAAATTATATGTAACTCATAAGGTAAAACAGTTCATTCACTAGTTGGTAAGTCGCTTCCTGGATCAACACAAAAACACAAATTAATTCTTAATGGACAAACCAGTAGGTATGCTGTATAAATATATTAATTTAACATGTTAGCGTTTGCTATTATACAGTACAATTCAACCTCACTTCTTGCCAAATTAAGCTACTGTGCTTTGATTGGAACAGTAAATATTGTTATTCAGTGACTAATTATTAATTTTAGTGTAATTTCCCCTGCCTAAATAGCTTTTCCAAAAAGAAAATGCACTCTGAATGCTTGGGTGCTGAAAGTATTTTCCAAGCACAGCTGCAAAAATGCTGAAATAGCTGAAATGAAATGTCGCTTCCTGTATTAAGGAGGTTATTTAGGGTCAGGTGGTGGGGTTATGAACATAATTTTCAATGATTTTTATTAGGGAATAGAATAGAAATTGAGCTTAGATCTAGATGGGGGTCTTCAATAATGGTATTTAATAATGGACTTTTGGTAGTTTAAGCATAGCAAAACAAACAAACAAAAAAAGCCAGATTGCACTCGAGTATTCACTATATTCAATTATACTCTACTTCACAGGTGTGTATTTTTTTTACTCTATTTTCAGTTCAATTCAATTCAACTTTATTTATATAGCGCCAATTCACAACAAAGTCATCTCAGGGCACTTTACAGAATAAAGTCAAGATTATAAAGATATATAAAGAGAACCCAACAATTCCCCCTGGAGCAAGGCTACAGTGGAGAGGGAAAAACTCCCTTTAACGGAAGAAACCTCCAGCAGAACCAGGCTCAGGGTGGACGGCCATCTGCCTCGACCGGTTGGGGTGAGTGGAAAGGGGAGAGAGAAAAGAACAGAGCAACAAAAAGCAACAACAAAACATCGGGCAGATTGGTAGGACCAGTAGCTGCACGCTGGAAGACACACAGCTTCAAAGCCGGGGGACACCTGCAGAAAGGGACAGAGGAGGACAAAGACAACTACGGGAGAGAACACACAGAGTTAATGACATACAGTGGTGACAATTGCGGGGTGAGAGGAGAGGAGAGATGGTCAAGAGGAGGAAAGGAGCTCAGTGCATTGGGGGGTGGGTCCCCCAGCAGTCTAAGCCTATGACAGCATAACGATAACTAACTATATGCTTTATTAAAGAGGAAGGTTTTAAGCCTAGACTTAAAAGTAGAGAGGGTGTCTGCTTCCCAAATCTGAACTGGGAGCTGGTTCTACAAGAGAGGAGCTTGATAGCTAAAGGCTCTACCTCCCATTCTACTTTTGGAAATTCTGGGAACCACAAGTAGGCCTGCATTCTGAGAGCGAAGTGGTCTACTGGGATGATATGGTGCTATGAGATCTTCTATATATGATGGAGCCTGACCATTCAGAGCTTTGTATGTAAGAAACAGGGTTTTAGATTCTATTCTAAATTTAATGGGAAGCCAATGGAGAGAAGCTAGTGAAGGTGAAATATGATCTCTCTTGCTAGTTCCAGTCAGCACTCTTGCTGCAGCATTTTGGATTAATTGCAGGCTCTTTAGGGAGTTCCTGGGGCATCCTGAAAGTAGGGAATTACAGTAGTCCAACCTAGAAGTAACAAATGCATGGACCAGTTTTTCGGCATCACTTTGAGACAGTATGCTCCTAATTTTGGCAATGTTCCGTAGGTGGAAGAAGGCTGTTCTAGAGATTTGTTTTATATGTGACTTAAAGGACAGATCCTGATCAAAAATAACTCCAAGGTTCCTTGCAGTAGTACTGGAGGCCAGACTTATGCCATCTAGAGTAACAATATGGTTGGACATCATATCTCTGAGATTTTTGGGCCCAAATACTATGACTTCAGTTTTGTCTGAGTTTAAAAGTAAAAAATTGTGGGACATCCAGGCCTTTATGTCTTGTAGGCATGCTTGAAGCTTTATTAACTGATTATTTTCATCTGGTTCCATAGATAAATATAGCTGGGTATCATCAGCATAACAGTGGAAATTTATGGAGTGTTTTCTAATAATGTTGCCTAAAGGAGACATATATAAAGTAAAAGTATTGGTCCTAACACAGAGCCTTGTGGAACTCCATAGCTAACCTTTGTGTGCATGGAGGATTCCTCATTAACATGAACAAATTGAAATCTATCAGACAGATAAGATTTAAACCAACCTAGTGCAGTTCCTGTAAATCCAATTTCATGTTCCAGTCTCAATATAATGTTATGATCAATGGTATCAAATGCAGCACTAAGATCTAACAGAACAAGTATAGAGATGAGTCCATTATCTGAGGCCATGAGAAGATCGTTGGTGACTTTTACCAGTGCTGTTTCTGTACTATGATGAACTCTAAATCCTGACTGAAAGTCTTCATACAAATTATTCCTATGAAGGTGATCACATAATTGTTTTGCGACTACTTTTTCAATTATTTTAGAAATAAAGGGGAGATTAGATATTGGTCTGTAATTGGCTAAAACACCTGGGTCAAGACAGGGTTTTTTAAGTAGTGGTTTAATTACAGCTACCTTATAGGCCTGTGGTACATAGCCTGTTTCTAAAGATAGATTGATGATATCTAATATGAACGTATCTATTAAGGGTAAAGCTTCCTTGAGCAGCTTAGTTGGAATAGGGTCTAGCAGACAGGTTGTTGGTTTAGATGAGGTAATAATTGAAGTTAGCTCAGAGAGATCTATGGGTAAAAACCAGTCTAATAGGGATTGGGGCCTTATCCATGATTCTAGCACTGCTGTACATGAAGATCTATCTGTAATTTTTGGGGGGAGGATCTGGTGAATACTTTCTCTAATAGCTACAATTTTATTCATAAAGAAGGTCATGAAGTCATTGCTGCTCAGAGTTAAGGGAATAGTAGGCTCAACAGAACTATGGCTCTTAGTCAGCCTGGCTACAGTGCTGAACAGAAACCGGGGGTTGTTCTTGTTTTCTTCTATTAATGATGAATAATATGCTGTTCTGGCATCACTGAGAGCTTTTTTGTATGTTTTTAAACTATTTTTCCAGGCTAAATGAGATTCTTCTAACTTTCTGGAACGCCACTTCCTTTCCAACTTTCGTGTTTCCTGTTTTAAGTTGCGTGTTTGTGAACTATACCATGGAGATCACCTCTTCTGGTTTACTGCCTTCTTTTTTAGAGGGGCAACACTATCGAGTATTGTACGTAGTGAGGCTGCAGAATTGTCAACAAGAAGACTACTTGTGCAGGAGTAACATTAAGGAGACTACTTTCCATTGTATTAACATATGGTGAAGCAAATGATGGAGAAATAATTTCTTTAAATTTGTTGACAGCTTTTCACTTAAGCATCTGCTATAGTGGAATTTTTCCTAACTGCTATATAGTCCGTTATTGTAAATTCAAATGTTATTAAAAAATGGTCAGACAGAAGAGAGTTGTGAGGAAATATTGTTAAATTATCAGTTTCAATTCCATACGTAAGGACAAGGTCTAACGTGTGACTAAAACAGTGAGTGGGTTTATTTACATTTTGGGAAAAACCAATTGAATCTAATAATGAATTAAACGAAGTGCTCAGGCAGTTACTGTCAGCATCTACATGAATGTTAAAGTCACCCACTATAATGACTTTATCTGTACTAAGCACTAAATCAGATAGAAAATCAGAAAATTCAATCAAAAACTCTGAATAAGGGACTGGAGGACGGTACACGATAACAAATAATAGTGGTTTTTGAGTTTTCCAGTTTGGGTGTGAAAGGCTAAGAGTAAGGCTCTCAAATGAGTTATAACTATGTTTAGGTCTAGGGTTTATTGATAAGCTACAATGGAAGATTGCTGCAACTCCTCCACCTCGGCCTGTGCTTCTAGGAACATGATAATTAATATGACTTGGGGGGGTTGACTCATTTAAACTGACATATTCTTCCTGCTGCAACCAAGTTTCAGTGAGACAAAACAAATCGAATTGATGACCGCTTATTAAGTCATTTACTAACAGAGATTTAGAAGAGAGAGATCTGATATTTAATAATCCACATTTAATAGTTTTGGGGTTTTGTTCTGTAAGAGGAGTAGTCTTAACTTTTATTAGGTTATGATTAACTCCTCTTGTTGTCATATTTACTTTATGTAATTTAGGTCGGGGAACAGACAGAGTCTCTATAGGTATGTGGGAGTTGTGGGGGGGTGACGGTTGTAAGGATACTGCAGAGATTCGTGTAGGACTGGATCTCTGCATCCTAGGCTCAACTCTGGATTGTCATACTTTTGGTTGTTTAATAAAACCAGCCATATTTCTGGATAAGAAAGCTGCACCATCTAAAGTAGGATGGATGCCATCTCTCCTAATCAGCCTAGGTTTTCCCCAAAAACGTTTCCAATTGTCTATGTAGCCCACATCGTTTGCTGGACACCACCTAGACAGCCAGCGGTTGAATGACGACATGCGGGTGTACATGTCGTCACTGGTCAGATTTGGCAGGGGACCAGAGAAAATTACGGAGTCCGACATTGTTTTTGCAAAGTTACACACCGATTCAACATTCATTTTAGTGACCTCCGATTTGCGTAATCGGGCGTCATTAACTCCCACGTGAATAATAATATTACTGTATTTACGTTTATCCTTAGCCAGGAGTTTCAAATATGACTCAACGTCGCCCGCTCTGGCCCCAGGAAGACATTTGACTACGGCCGCTGGAGTCTCTAACTTCACGTTTCTGACTATGGAGCTGCCAATTACCAGAGTTGGTTTCTCAGCGGGTGTGTCGCTGAGTGGGGAAAATCGATTAGAAACATGAACCGACTGGTGGTGAACCTCGGGCGTCTGTTTAGAATTAGATCTCTTACGAACCGTCACCCAGCCGGACTGGCTTCCCGGCTGCTCGGGAACTGCCGGGGGACAGCTAGCAGGGGCTACGCTAGGTCGGCCCGCACCAGCTACCGGGCCTGACTAGCGGTTGTTTTCCATGGTGCGGAGCCGTGCTTCCAATTCCGTGAGCCTCGCCTCCAAAGCTGCAAAAACCTTACACTTATTACATAAACCATTATCACTAAAGGAGGCAGAGGAAAAACTGAACATGAGACACACCGAACAAGTGAGAGAAGGAGAGACAGAGGGAGACAGAGAAGCCATTGCTAATGTTTAACTGCTAAGCTAGCGAAGCTAAAATAAGTGAAATGTGGAATTTGTAAACTTTAGCTGGTTATGTTTTGCAAAAGCAGGTGCTTGTGCAATACAAGCGTATGTTACGACTAAGTATTAATTCTTGTGTGAAGAAATCACTTATTTAAGTAAAAATAACAGCTACAATTAATCAGTAAACAGTCTTTCGGTAGAAACCCAAGTGTGTGCAGAAACAGGAAGTGACGCAATACGCTTACCGCAAATCTGGATTCTCAGCAAAGTGAGGAAGCCCAATGGTATGTTTAGTGTCTACACAGCAGATGTCCCAACAGTCATTTTAAGTCGGGCTGAATCAAACTGTGGTTTGTTTACCCACTAGATGCAGTTTATTTGCACAGGTCAAATGCATGCAAATGCACAAAGCATTTGAAGTCCAGGAAGGTTTAGTGACTAAAGGCAAAAATCTACAGATTTCCTTTTACTCTGCAAAGCACAATGGGCAAATTTGAGGGGAAAGAACAGTAAACTGTAAGAAATTATTTTTTATTATCTTTCAAAATAATAGGATGCATACTAAGAGCTTAATACTTTGAAACCCATTAAGCAATTAGTTGCAGCTGAAGAAAGATCGGCTCAGATGCAAAGTTTAATTAATAAAAATTGTCCATGAGAACATTACACTTTTGACATCAAGTTGAAGTAATGCTTTATTTCATGTAAAGGCTATTTATCTACAGGAAACCCTGTAACAGTGATTTGTGTTATGTTTTTCATTTGTGCTAATTCTTTATTAATTACATTAGATTAATTTCAAATTTCAAAGGGAAATTTAGAAGTCCCTGGTTATAGGCCAAGAGAAATAATGGAACATTATGTCATGAACTACCTGTCACTTATTTTATAGCTAGTTCCATGTTGGAGTTGGATTTAGGTTGTTATTTTTTATTTTACAGGTCTGAGTCATAAGCTGGGAGCTTCATCTGCTACCAAAAGAAATACTCATATAAATTTAGTTTGTAGTCAGACAGAATGGTGGAGGAAAGGAGAGGGAGGCTGTGGTGGACTCGCATCTGTGACTGGTGTCTGCAAGTCAGGGTGTAGCTGTAGCAGGCTGAAGGCTTCTACTGCTGACACGGTACTGGCTAAAAGTGCATATTGTAGTTTTAAGTTTTGAAAGTAATAAAACAATCTAAAGTTATTTACTGACAATAACTAATAAATTGTGACCTCGAATTACCAGGTTTTCTCCAGAGAATAACAAGTGTGCTTGGTGCTGGTGGGTGATGTTTGTGTGCTTTTGAATTGTTCTGCACTGTTTTCAAGAAGGTAAAGGAGCAAACACATGGTGATCATGGTGTGTTGAATCCTTAACAATGTTGCCAGTCCACTTTGTCAGAGTAAGTCAGTGGTGTAAATTAGATTTTATTTATTTTGTTTTGTTTTAGCCAAGTTGTATCAGCAACCACTGCAGAGTTAAGCTGCAGGTTAGTCAGAAACAGAGCACAGACTGCACAATCTATTAACACTGTCTGTAAATCTATCCATAACTTTTGTTTATATCAAAATAACTGGTTTGGACCTTACTCCAATTTGCAGAAGGTAACTGTACGTTTGTAATATTGTACTAATTCCCTGCAGTATTTGATGGTTATGATCCTAATTAGCATGTTAGCATGCTAGTGACATTAGCATAGCTTTGGTGTCTTATATGTTGTTGGCTAATGTCTAAATCTAAAACTAGCTCAGTGTTCGGGAGAGGACATTTGTATTTATTGGACAGAGATGAACAGGTAACGCCTTTGACTGTGCAAGGAAATCATTCTACACCGCTCTGCTACTCCTTTTCTCTCTACTGCAATCTGCTGCACTCCACCATGCTTTGTCCATGATTCAGGTAATAGTCATTATCAAATTACAATATATAAAAATGCTTACATTTATTAATCATGCAGAAATTGCTTAAATTCTGATTGGTTAAAAGAGTAAGCCTTAATCCAAAACTCGATACTCGTATGTATCTTCTTTTCTTTTCGGCTGTTCCCTTTAAGGGGTCACAACAATGAATCATGTGCCTACATGCATCCTCTTCTCTCACACCAACTAACTTCATGTCTTCTCTCACTCTACATCCATAAATCTCCTCTTTGGTCTTCCTCTAGACCTCCTGCCTGGCAGCTCCAACCTCAGCATGCTTTTACCAATGTATACCACAGTTTCTCCTCTGAACATGTCCAAACCACCTCAATCTGGCCTCTCTGACTTTATCTCCAAAACATCTAACAGGAGCTGTCCCTCTGATGTCCTCATTCTTGATCCTGTCCATCCTCGTCACTCCCAAAGAGAACCTCAAGATCTTAAGCTCTGCTACCTCCAGCTCTGCCCCCTGTCTTTTCTTCAGTGCCACTGTCTCTAAGCTGAACAACATCGCTGGTCTCACCACCGTCTTGAACACCTTTCCTTTCATTCTTGTTATCACACAACACACCTGACACTTTTCTCCACCCGTTCCAACCTGCCTGCACTCGCCTCTTCACCTCTTTTCCACACTCTCCATTGCTCTGAACCGTTGACCCTAAGTACTTAAAGTTTGCACCTTCTTCACCTCTGCTCCCTGTAACCTCACTGTTCCACCTGGGTCCCTCTCATTGACACACATGTATTCTGTCTTACTGCGGCTAAGCTTCATTCCTCTGTTTTCCAGAGCAGACCTCCATCTCTCTAGATTTTCCTCCACCTGCTCCCTGCTCTCACTACAAATTACAATGTCATCCGCTCATCTGTCAGCCTGTCCATCATTCAAGCAAACAAGAAGGGGCTCAGAGCCAATCCTTGATACAGACCCACCTCCACTTTGAACTCCTCTGTCACACCAACAGCACACCTCACCACGGTCTTACAGCTCTCATACTCTCATACTTCTCTGCCACTCCAGACTTCCTCATACAATACCACTCCTCTCTCGGCACCCTGTCATACGGTTTGTCTATATCTACGAAGACACAATGCAACTCCCTATGACCTTCTCTGTACTTCTCCATCAGCATCCTCAAAGCAAATACTGCATCTGTTGGACTCTTTCTAGGCATGAAACCATATTGCTCAGCTCGGCCCTTAGCCTAGCTTCCACTATTCTTTCCCACAACTGCATTGTGTGGCTCATCAACTTTATTCCTCTGTAGTTTCCAGAGCTCTGCTCATCTCCCTTGTTCTTAAAAATGGCCACGAGTACACTTCTCCTCTAGTCTCCTCTCACTCTCCAAGATCTTGTTAAACAAACTAGTCAGAAACTCTACTGCCACCTCTCCTAGACACTTCCATACCTCCACAGGTATGTCATCAGGACCAACTGCCTTTCCACTCTTCATCCTCTTCAACGCCCTCCTCACTTCACTCTTACTAATCTTTGCTACTTCCTGCTCCACACCAGTCACCTCTTCTACTCTTTGTTCCCTTTCATTTCCCCCATTCATCAACTCTTCAAAGTTCTCCTTCCATCTTCCCATCACCCTCCTGGCACCTGTCAATACATTCCCATCCTTATCTTTAATCACACTAACCTGCTGCTTATCCTTCCCATCTCTATGTCTTTGTCTCACCAACCTGTACAAATCCACCTCTCCCTCTTTAGTGTCCGACCTAGCATACAAGTCCTCATATGCTCTTTGTTTGGCCTTTGCCACTTCTACCTTCACTTTACGCTGCATCTCCCTGTCGTCCTGTCGACTCTCTTCAGTCCTCTCAGTGACCCATTTCTTCTTAGCTAACCTCTTTTTCTGTATACACTCCTGAACTTCTTTGTTCCCCCACCAAGTCTCCTTTTCTACTTTCCTCTATCCAGTACCCTCCTACCTGTCTCCCTGATCACATTAGCTGTAGTGCTCCAGTCAGCTGGAAGCACCTCCAGACCACCTAGAGTCTGTCTCAGTTCCTCCCTGAAAACTACACAACATTTTTCCTTTTTCAACTTTCACCACTTCGTCCTCTGCTCTGCCTTTGTCCTCTAAATCTTCCTCACCACCAGAGTCATTTTACACACCACCATCCTGTGTTGTCTGACTAGTCTCCCCTACCAATACTTTGCAGTCACTGATCTCTTTCAGATTACAACGTCAGCATAAGATGTAGTCCACCTGAGTGATTCTACCTCCGCTCTTGCATGTCACAGTATGTTCCTGCCTCTTCTGGAAGAAAGTGTTCACTACAGCCATTTCCATCCTCTTTGCAAAGTCTATCACCATCTGTCCTTCTGTGTTCCTGCCCATCACATTCTCATCACCTTTGTTCCCATATATACATAAATAATTTATATGAAACGTTAGCCTACGAGCATTGATTGTGCATTGATTTTGAATTTCATGCATGCATTCTGATTTTAATGAAAAAAAAAATTCAAATATACAGTTTTCACAGTTTTTAGAACTGAGTTTATTGGATGTATGTTAACAAACCTAAATGGTCTGTCGTAATATTAAATACAATGGTTTAATCAGCCATGCAACCTAATGGTTAAAAGATACACTGTAACTGCAGTTAAAAGCATGACTAGACATGATTCACTGGTGTAAGTCACCGCTTTGGGCTGTTTGATTCAAGTAATAGCTAAAAGTAAATCCATGGAAGTAGTGGTAAATGCCTTCAAGGGACACATGAGATAAAAGTCTACTACCTAAATAATCTCTCCAAGCTTGGCAGCCCTGAGGGCTGGCACAAAAACCATCTCAACTCGAAACTTTAGATTCAGACATGAGCAGGGAATAAGAGTTACACAACTGCACACCCAATGTGAGACTTCTCTGAATTGTCTTATATGGAGAACTTCCATCTGTGAAGCTTAGCTTTTTTAAAAATGACCAGAGGCTTTTAAATGTAAAAACTAGAAACAAGTATAATTGCAGCTCAAATACTTTATGAACAGTATAGTCACCATTTTCCCCTCTACATATAACATTACATGAACTGTATGTTAGGCAGAGAGAATACATTTCAAACAAGGCTTGGTCTTATCAAAGATTTATTTTGATTCTATGTCAAACCTGAATCAATTTCTTTGTAAAACTAAGCTCAAATGTGGCTGCTGCTATGGTATGAGGGGACCAGTGTAATATAAAGCCATGCAGTGTGCGTTTTTGGTATATAGACTGAAGTCTATCTGTGATGTACAACTGCCCCCTAACTTAACTCTGTCATCACACACAAAAATTCAAACAGAGGTGGATTAAGCATGTTTAAGGCTTCGGGTTAGATTTCTAACACAGTACTGTTTGCACTCTTATTTTGTACTTTATTAATCTCAGGGTAGAATATGACTTATAATGTGTAAACAAACATAGCTCACATCTCTCTTTCTCCCTGCTAAATTGTGATGGGTTATGTTGTGAAGGATGCTGACTGGTAGTGCATACTCAGTTGGTAAGGCAGTCGTCCACACACCACAGGGTCGGTGATTTGATCCCCGGGGCCAACTATATGTCAAAGTGTCTCTGGGCAAGACACTGAACCCCTAACTGCCCATTCCCATCCCCAGCTGTGCAGTCGGTCAAGCCGGTAGAAACTGGGGAGGGTTGCATCAGGAAGGGCATCCAGCGTAAAAACTGTGGCAAATCAACATGCGGACAATGATCCGCTGTGATGCCCCTGAACTCAAGGGATAAGCCGCTTCAGATATGTAGCCTGATTAAAAGGTCTAAATAAAAATATTATATCCTGTCTTTTACAATAAGCCATTAAAGGCTCTCTGGACTTTGCATCCAGTGATCTGAGTTCAAATCTCGGTGGGACCTGTTATAGTATAGAAAGAATAAAACCAGCTGGACCTTGAAGCTGTGTTGCTGGTGTCAGATTTGAATGTGCAATAAATGCAGGCAACTTTGGCAACAGTTCTCTTGTGCTCCATACAATGACTCTAGTACTTTACCAAATTAAGTGGTTCAATTAATGCAATGCAATAAGTGGATACTGTTTACTCTGAGAACTCTTTTTCTTTTTCAATTCAATTCAACTTTATTTATATAGCGCCAATTCACAACAAAGTCATCTCAGGGCACTTTACAGAATAAAGTCAAGATTATAAAGATGTATAGAGAGAACCCAACAATTCCCCCTGGAGCAAGCCATAGGCAACAGTGGAGAGGAAAAACTCCCTTTAACAGAAGAAACCTCCAGCAGATCCAGGCTCAGGGTTGACGGCCATCTGCTTTGACCGGTTGGGGTGAGGGGACAGTGAAGAGAGAAAAGAACGGAGCAACAAAAAGCAACAACAAAACATCAGGCAGGTTGGTAGGACCAGTAGCTGCACGCTGGAAGACACACAGCTTCAAAGCCGGGAACACCTGCAGAAAGGGACAGAGAGAGGGGGGCAGAGAAGGACAAGACAACTACGAGAGAAAACACACAGAGTTAATGACATACAGTGGTGAAAAAAGCTCAGTGCATTGGGGGGTGGGTCCCCCAGCAGTCTAAGCCAATAGCAGCATAACTATAACTAACTATATGCTTTATTAAAGAGGAAGGTTTTAAGCCTAGACTTAAAAGTAGAGAGGGTGTCTGGGTCTTGAATCTGAACTGGGAGCTGGTTCCACAGGAGAGGAGCTTGATAGCTAAAGGCTCTACCTCCCATTCTACCTTTGGAAATTCTGGGTAGGCCTGCATTCTGAGATCGAAGTGGTCTACTGGGATGATATGGTGCTATGACATCTTCTATATATGATGGAGTCTGACCATTCAGAGCTTTATATGTAAGAAGCAGGGTTTTAAATTCTATTCTAGATTTAATGGGGAGCCAATGGAGAGAAGCTAGTGAAGATGAAATATGATCTCTCTTGCTAGGTCCAGTCAGCACTCTTGCTGCAGCATTTTGGATTAATTGCAGGCTATTTGGAGAGTTACTGGGGCATCATGAAAGTAGGGAATTACAGTAGTCCAACCTAGAAGTAACAAATGCATGGAATAGTTTTTCTGGCATCACTTTGAGACAGGATGCTCCTAATTTTGTTTCGTAGGTGGAAGAAGGCTGTTCTAGATATTTGTCTTATATCTGAAATAAAGGACAAATCCTGCTCAAAAATAACTCCAAGGTTCCATGCAGTAGTACTGGAAGCCAGACTTATGTCATTTAGAGTAACAATATCACTAATCACTAATGAGAGTCCATTTGAGACTGTCTCTATCAGCCAAATCCATAGACTTTGTTACAGTGCATCTGGATAGCTCTTAGCTAAATATCCTGCTGATCTCTGTCACATAATGCTAAAAACACATTTTGGGCATTCCATTCAAGTTTGGGCATGAAGTGCGATCCCAGACACAATCCCAAATTCCTAATTTATAACCCTACCCTGGTTTTCAAGTGCTTCCCTATTTTTGTCATAAGGGTTAGTACTTGAAATATATTAAAACTAGTGTCTGTGTAACACTGTTCACATTTCAAGTGCACACGTGCTTCATTTGGCAGCATCTGGAGATTCCCTGGTGTATAGGTAAGCACTCTGGACTGTGAATCCAGCGATCTGAGTTCAAATCACGGTGGGCCCTGTTATAGTGTAGAATGAATAAAACCAGCTGGACCTTTAAGCTGTGTTGCTGGTCTCAGGTTTTAATGTGCAATAAATGCAGGCAACTTTGGCAACAGTTCTTTCTCTTGTGCTCCATTCAATGACTCTAGTACTCTACCAAATGACGTGGTTCAATTAATGTCATGCAATAATTGGATACTGGTTACTCTAAGAACTCTTTTTCTGGAGTTTGCTGAAAAAATGAAAGCATATGTTAAAGCTCCATGAATTGATGTCTTGCCAGCAAAGGGCAGAAGAACACCAATACCAGCTGACAGATGTGTAGTGGCATAATCAACAAGCTCTTTTTCGCCTGAGACATACCATACTTTACGCATCAATCACTGATGGCCAGGGTAGCAATGAACCGATAAAGAGATAGGCTGATGACGAGTTTGCAGATTTGATTCACAATAATTACGCATAATCTAAACGCTGTCTCTTCGGATTTCTTTGGAGTACCAAACAATGCCCGTCCTGTTGTGAGGATGGCCGAGCGGTCTAAGGCGCTGCGTTAAGGGCGCAGTCTCTCCTGGAGGCGTGGGTTTGAATCCCACTTCAGACAAATCTTATTTTTTAAGGACAACAGTTGACACTTGGAAAACACATTGGATCCATTCTTCCACATTCGTCAGAGGTGGGGAACCACTTATTCTCCAAGACTGCTTACCTGGATGATGTGTGTTCAATCAGACAGAAAGTGCAGGAGCAGTGGGTAAAGCACGGATAGCTGACAAGCAAGCAGGGCTGTGGAGCTCAAGGAGCATGGCTTTGGCACCCCTCTAGTTAGGTATCAAAGGTAGTCTTTCATCTATGCCCTATAATCACTAATGAGAGTCCATTTGAGACTGACTCTATTGGCCAAATCCATAGACTTTGATGCTGTACAAGTTACAGTGCTGGATCTGGATAGATGCACTGAATCACAAAAGTGACACAGTGCTTAGATGTACCCAAACCGCCTTGTATTGAAATTTTTTTAGTTTGCTACATGATCACCCAAATCTCCAAGTTGTCAATATGGAGACAATAATGAAATGAATCAAATCGTGTGGAAGAACCTGTTCAACAACATTAAGCTAGCAAAGCGGAAAGGTTCCATGGTGTAATGGCGAGCACTCTGGACTCTGAATCCAGCGATCCGAGTTCAAATCTCGGTGGGACCTGCTGTTGCCAGATTGTAGCTTTTCTCGATCCCAATGAGTTACTCCACCAACTGGGAGACCCACAGTGGCATTGTCATGGAGCTCATCTTGTTCCAGAGACAGAGTACTATGTGCAATAAACACTCATGACAAGTCTGAAAAAACAGATACCGGCACAGAGATGAGGCCAAGCCTGCACGATGGTTTAAAATAAACACACTCTTTAATGCCAGTCGAAATAGAGAACAGAGCGGGAGGAAGCAAACGCCAGGCCACGGAGGAGGGAGAGAAGAGAAATGGCGGTCAAGTTCCGGGCTTGTCAATGAAAAAAGACAGAGGAGGCTGAGCTGAGACATCATCTAAAAGAGGAGCTTGAGCTTATTGAGGCTGAGTGTGACCGTCCCTTGGATGTCTATCTTGGATTGAGGGAGCAGCTGAGACAGTTAGATGAGAGAAAATGCAGAGGCGCAATGATCCGCAGTAAAGCACAACACATGTTGAAAGGAGAGCGCTGTACTGCTTTTTTTCTAGGTTTGGAAAAAAGGAAACAGGCAAAAACATACATACCAGAAATAAAAGACCTTGATGGAAACACACATACTGACATAGTGGATATTTTACAAGCAGTACAAGACTACTACGCTAATTTGTTTAGCAAACAACATATTACAAAAGCACAAATGGACACAGTATTAGGCAAAATTGGCTGCTCCCTCAGTCACGAGGATGCGGCTCTGTGTGATGGTGACATTCAGATTGAAGAAGTGAGAGCAGCGATTGGAAGCCTTAATACATCTAAAAGCCCGGGTGTGGATGGTCTCTCAGCTGAGTTTTACCAACATTTCAGCAACATACTGGCCCCCGTCCTCTGCAGGCTATACTCTGCCATGCAGGAGGAGAACAGGTGCGCGGAGTCTTTTTTGAGGGGTGTGATCACTCTAGTTTATAAAAACAAAGGCGCCAGAGACGACCTGGCAAATTATAGGCCAATTAGTCTGCTCAATACTGACTATAAGATCCTCGCTAAGGTGCTGGGGTTCAGGCTTAAGGGAGTGATTGGCTCGATAGTTGGGCCTACCCAGACTTACAGCATTCCGGGGAGGGATATCGCTGACTGCATTTTGTCAACAAAATTCTCATTGGAGAATTTAATGGCTACAGGAGGTATATACCTTAGTGTAGATCTAGAGAAGGCATTTGACAGAGTGAGTCACGATTTTCTCTTCGAGTGTCTGGGGGTTTTTGGGTTCGGCCCAACTTTTCGAGGGTGGATGAAGTTACTGTACAGCCGAGCTACTAGTGTCGTGAAGTGCAATGGCTTCGTGACAGATCCCGTCCCGTAGAAAGATCAGTGAGACAGGGTGCCCCTATCAGCTATGCTCTATGCAATAGTGGCAGAACCTCTAGCACAGTCAATTATATCTGACTCTCAAATAATTGGGATCATGTCGCCCAGAGGAACTGATTTCAAAATAGCACAATATGCGGATGATATTAACATCATGGTCAGGGATGGGGATAGTTTGCGAAGGGTTTTGCAACATCTAGATGCATATGAGCAAGCTGCGGGGCACTGTAAATAAGGACAAATCGAGTTTGATCCTGGGGCCTGGTACTGTTCTTGGGGAGGAAGGCCAGCATTTTAAAAGGGGCGTGCCTGAGGTTAAAGTACTTGGTGTATATTTGGGCTCAAAACCAGAAGACAGCAGTCGTAGATCTTGGGAAGAGCAGGTTGCGTGGTGTAGATCAAGGCTCGGACTGTGGAGAATGAGGGGATTAGGTTTAAAAGGAAAATCACTGTAATAAATGCAGTAATTGTGCCGAGACTTGTCTACACCATGCAGGTTTGTCACCTGCCGAGTGATGTGCTGGTCCGCCTGAGCAGCGCTATTGAGGATTTTCTATGGAAGGGGAGAGCAATGAAAATTGCACATAAGACACTGGTCGGGCCGCACAAAAGGGGGACTCAAACTGTGTAATTTAAAAGTAAAATTGAAGTCATTAAGAATAAAACTGTTTAAGAAAATGCTGAGCCAGAAAACTAAAAACATATGGGAGGATTATTTGTATGATGATGTACTGAAAAGAGGTATGTGCGGCTTTTACAATCTATGTAGCGTCACACTCGGCCGGCCTATTGTGGGAACATGTCCACTCTTCCAGGAGGCGGCTGAGCCATGGGTGGAAATCCTGCCCCAGTTGGAATGTGTAATTACATCAAAACAAAGTGTGTTAAACCAGCCCATCTTTGGGAACCCCTGCCTCAGCGGCCGAGAGGGATGTAAGGCGGTCGGGGCATCTTGACTGAGGCGCTACATCAGATTAAAGATGTTTTAGACCAGACAGGGGCTCCTAACCCTCTTGCAGTATTTAGTAAAATTAGGATGAAAGGGTTTAATATAAAAAAGGCCAGAGTTGCCAGATTTTGTGATGATATAATAGAGCGAATGCCGCAAGAGTGGAAAGAGTGGTTGTCGGAAGTAAATGAGGATCGGGTGGAGGACGACGAGCTGGATTTTGCTCTGACCTGTGACGGCAAAAATAGAAAACTGCAAGATTTACAATCAAAATTTTGGTATAGGGTTTTAATTAAGAAAATATTCAAAGAACCTACAGCAAACACTGCATGGTCTCATCTTTTTCTTACTCGTCCTGTCTCTGAAATTTGGTCAAATCTACACAGTAAGTGGCTTCCCCCTGCAATAGCAAACTCAAACTTCCTGCTGCGTCACAGAAGGGTGCTGGTTTCTGTCGTCCTCCACCAGATAAGTAAGAGCACGTATGCGAGAAACTGTCCGGTCTGTAGGGTGGAAGATGAAGGTTTTAGCCACTTTATGCTATACTGTACAGTCACACGGGATTTCAGGGATTGGGTTAAAACTTTGTTAATCAATAAGTGTGAACTGCCTAGGTTAGAAGGGAAGCATGGGACTGGGTGTGGTGCTTTGGGAAACAAAAGGTGATAAAAGATGTAATGTTGGATTAATCAATTTTTTATTGAGTGTAGCACGTCATGTGTTGTATGTTGGTAGAAATTATGCTTTGTATGGGGGGAAAAGTCAAACAGGGTGGTTTTTTTTTCAAAATATGGTGACACATTACATGAGAATTCTATTTTCAGTGGATGAGGATGAGTTTATAGCTAGGTGGGGGGCAAGGAATGATTTTGTGAGCTGGATGGGGAGGGTAGATTGCACTTCGATTTTGGGTGAATTTATTTTACCTTGTAGTATATGTGTGTATATATTGTGTATATATTTAAGAATGTATGTGTGTATGGGTATAAATGTATGTGTGTGTATATGTATGTGTATGTGTGTATATATATGTGCATACATATATGTGGAAAAACTAATTGGAAAGAGGCTTGCTTTGCTTTAATTTGTTTGATTTACTGGAAATAAGCCTAATGAATTTACTCTCTTTCTTTACGTTTCTCTGTATATAGTTAATTTTTTATTTTTGTAAAGTGTATTTTTGATAATAAAAAGATAAAAAAAAAAAAAGCTCAGTCGGTAGAGCATGAGACTCTTAATCTCAGGGTCGTGGGTTCGAGCCCCACGTTGGGCAGGGTCTCTTTTGATTATGGCCACACTGGAGAAGATCTGGGACCAACACTAAAACTGCAGAACAACTTGATTTCTTGTACATCTGAAAATGAAAGTCACTGGGGGACTTTCATAGGGAACACCGAGGGTACTCGGTGTGTCATCTGGAAAGAGGAAAGTGGACAAGGAGATTTGGCGGCAGAACGAGGAAGTTCAGGAGTGTATACAGAGAAAGAGGTTAGCTAAGAAGAAGTGGGACACTGCGAGGACTGAAGAGAGTCAACAGGAGTACAGGGAGATGCAGCGTAAGGTGAAGGTAGAGGTGGCAAAGAGCATATGAGGACTTGTATGCTAGGTTGGACACTAAAGAGGGAGAGGTGGATTTGTTCAGGTTGGCCAGACAAAGAGATAGAGATGGGAAGGATGTGCAGCAGGTTAGGGTGATTAACGATAAGGATGGAAATAAATTGACAGGTGCCAGGAGTGTGATGGGAAGATGGAAGGAGAACTTTTTAAGAGTTGATGAATGAGGAAAATGAAAGGGAACAAAGAGTAGAAGAGGTGACTGGTGTGGAGCAGGAAGTAGCAACGATTAGTAAGAGTGAAGTGAGGAGGACGTTGAAGAGGATGAAGAGTGGAAAGGCAGCGGGTCCTGATGACATACCTGTGGAGGTATGGAAGTGTCTAGGAGAGGTGGCAGTAGAGTTTCTGACTAGTTTGTTTAACAAGATCTTGGAGAGTGAGAGGAGGCCCGAGGACTGGAGGAGAAGTGTACTGGTGCCCATTTTTAAGAACAAGGGAGATGAGCAGAGCTGTGGCAACTACAGAGGAATAAAGGTGATGAGCCACACAATGAAGTTGTGGGAAATAGTAGTGGAAGCTAGGCTAAGGGCAGAGCTGAGCAATATGGTTTCATGCCTAGAAAGAGTCCAACAGATGAAGTATTTGCTTTGAGGATGCCGATGGAGAAATACAGAGAAGGTCATGGGAGTTGCATTGTGTCTTCGTAGACTTAGAGAAAGCGAATGACAGGGTGCCGAGAGAGGAGCTGTGGTATTGTATGAGGAAGTCTGGAGTGGCAGAGAAGTATGTTAGAGTGATGCAGGACATGTATGAAAGCTGTAAGACCGTGGTGAGGTGTGCTGTAGGTGTGACAGAGGAGTTCAAGGTGGAGGTGGGTCTGCATCAAGGATCGGCTCTGAGCCCCTTCTTGTTTGCTCTGGTGGCGGACAGGCTGACAGATGAGGTTAGACTGGAATCTCCGTGGACTATGATGTTTATGGATGACATTGTGATTTGTAGTGAGAACAGGGAGCGGGGGGAGGAAAATCTAGAGAGATGGAGGTCTGCTCTGGAAAACTGAGATGTGTGTCAATGAGAGGAACCCAGGTGGAACGGTGAGGCTACAGGGAGCAGAGGTGAAGAAGGTGCAGGACTTTAAGTACTTAGGGTCAACGGTTCAGAGCAACGGAGAGTGTGGAAAAGAGGTGAAGAGGCGACTGCAATCAGGTTGGAACGGGTGGAGAAAAGTGTCAGGTGTGTTGTGTGATAAAAGAGTATCAGCGAGAATGAAAGGAAGGAGACCAGCGATGTTGTTCGGCTTAGAGACAGTGGCACTGAAGAAAACACAGGAGGCAGAGCTGGAGGTAGCAGAGCTTAAGATGTTGAGGTTCTCTTTGGGAGTGACGAGGATGGACAGGATCAAGAATCAGAGGGACAGCTCATGTTAGATGTTTTGGATATAAAGTCAGAGAGGCCAGATTGAGGTGGTTTGGACATGTTCAGTGGAGAAACTGTGAATATATTGGTGGAAGGATGCTGAGGTTGGAGCTGCCAGGTAGGAGGTCTAGAGGAAGACCAAAGATGAGATTTATGGATGTAGTGAGAGAGGACATGAAGTTAGCTGGTGTGGAAGAAGAGGATGCAGGGGACAGGGATAGATGGAGGCACATGATCCGCTGTGGCGACCCCTGACAGGGAACAGCCGAAAGGAAAAGAAGAATTTCTCAGGGGAGCTGATTTCAGAAATTGGGGAATGGAAACTCGATTTTCGCGACTAGAACGATGGGTGCTGAGGTTTTCAAAAGAGTAGGAAGTCAGATAATCCAGCTGCAACTGCAGCCAGACTTGGCTACCTCTAAAGAACTCTTGCACCCCACGTTGGGGTTTTTCTGACCACGCCAGACAACTGACGCTCCACATCAACTCACGTCAAGTGAGGTGGCCATGATGTGCACGCAAACGGTTAGTTCAAAGCAATATATTCCAAGCCTAAGACTTACTGTCTGGAGGAAGATGCAGAAAACAAACGGCTAAAAAGTTGCAGCTGATCTAAGAGCGATTACTGAAACAAAGTGGGACTTTGCTCAAACACGCCTGGAAATATGTTGGTTCATTGAATGTCAAAGGGTCTTTTCTCCTGACATTACTTTTCTCTGCATGTTGGTAATGATTTAGACATATTTGTATTGAACAACTTTGACAACTTTAACAACTCGTGATTGTCTTTTGTTGCACAAAGCTAAAGACATGGCGACACTATTGCATAATCCTTCTCTACCAAATACCAGTGTGCTGCTGAGATAATGCTGCCGCAACATTCTTACGAGAATGCACCTCGGGCACTCCTGGCAGTAATTTCTGACCACGCGCACAACTGACGCTCCACATCAACTCACGTCAAGTGAGGTGGCCATGATGTGCATGCAAACGATTAGTTCAAAGCAATATATTCCAAGCCTAAGACTTACTGTCTGGAGGAAGATGCAGAAAACAAACGGCTAAATAGTTGCAGCTGATCTAAAATTGATTGCTGAAACAGAGTGGGACTTTTCTTAAACACGCCTGGAAAAATTTTGCTTTATTGAGGGTCAAACGGTCTTTACCGGTATCCTTTTTGCGGTCCGGCTAGCTCAGTTGGTAGAGCATGAGAATCTTAATCTCAGGGTCGTGGGTTCGAGCGCCACGTTAGGCGGGGTCTCTTTTGATTATGGCCACACTGGAGAAGATCTGGGACCAACACTAAAACTGCAGAACAACTTGATTTCTTGTACATCTGAAAATGAAAGTCACTGGGGGACTTTCATAGGGAACACCGAGGGTACTCGGTGTGTGTCATCTGGAAAGAGGAAAGTGGACAAGGAGATTTGGCGGCAGAACGTGGAAGCTCAGGAGTGTATACAGAGAAAGAGGTTAGCTAAGAAGAAGTGGGACACTGCGAGGACTGAAGAGAGTCGACAGGAGTACAGGGAGATGCAGCGTAAGGTGAAGGTAGAGGTGGCACAGAGCATATGAGGACTTGTATGCTAGGTTGGACACAAAAGAGGGAGAGGGCGATTGGTTCAGGTTGGCCAGACAAAGAGATAGAGATGGGAAGGATGTGCAGCAGGTTAGGGTGATTAACGATAAGGATGGAAATAAATTGACAGGTGCCAGGAGTGTGATGGGAAGATGGAAGGAAAACTTTTTAAGAGTTGATGAATGAGGAAAATGAAAGGGAACAAAGAGTAGAAGAGGTGACTGGTGTGGAGCAGGAAGTAGCAAAGATTAGTAAGAGTGAAGTGAGGAGGACGTTGAAGAGGATGAAGAGTGCAAAGGCAGCGGGTCCTGATGACATACCTGTGGAGGTATGGAAGTGTCTAGGAGAGGTGGCAGTAGAGTTTCTGACTAGTTTGTTTAACAAGATCTTGGAGAGTGAGAGGAGGCCCGAGGACTGGAGGAGAAGTGTACTGGTGCCCATTTTTAAGAACAAGGGAGATGAGCAGAGCTGTGGCAACTACAGAGGAATAAAGGTGATGAGCCACACAATGAAGCTGTGGGAAATAGTAGTGGAAGCTAGGCTAAGGGCAGAGCTGAGCAATATGGTTTCATGCCTAGAAAGAGTCCAACAGATGAAGTATTTGCTTTGAGGATGCCGATGGAGAAATACAGAGAAGGTCATGGGAGTTGCATTGTGTCTTCGTAGACTTAGAGAAAGCGAATGACAGGGTGCCGAGAGAGGAGCTGTGGTATTGTATGAGGAAGTCTGGAGTGGCAGAGAAGTATGTTAGAGTGATGCAGGACATGTATGAAAGCTGTAAGACCGTGGTGAGGTGTGCTGTAGGTGTGACAGAGGAGTTCAAGGTGGAGGTGGGTCTGCATCAAGGATCGGCTCTGAGCCCCTTCTTGTTTGCTCTGGTGGCGGACAGGCTGACAGATGAGGTTAGACTGGAATCTCCGTGGACTATGATGTTTATGGATGACATTGTGATTTGTAGTGAGAACAGGGAGCGGGTGGAGGAAAATCTAGAGAGATGGAGGTCTGCTCTGGAAAACTGAGATGTGTGTCAATGAGAGGGACCCAGGTGGAACGGTGAGGCTACAGGGAGCAGAGGTGAAGAAGGTGCAGGACTTTAAGTACTTAGGGTCAACGGTTCAGAGCAACGGAGAGTGTGGAAAAGAGGTGAAGAGGCGACTGCAATCAGGTTGGAACGGGTGGAGAAAAGTGTCAGGTGTGTTGTGTGATAAAAGAGTATCAGCGAGAATGAAAGGAAGGAGACCAGCGATGTTGTTCGGCTTAGAGACAGTGGCACTGAAGAAAACACAGGAGGCAGAGCTGGAGGTAGCAGAGCTTAAGATGTTGAGGTTCTCTTTGGGAGTGACGAGGATGGACAGGATCAAGAATGAGGACATCAGAGGGACAGCTCATGTTAGATGTTTTGGATATAAAGTCAGAGAGGCCAGATTGAGGTGGTTTGGACATGTTCAGAGGAGAAACTGTGAATATATTGGTAGAAGGATGCTGAGGTTGGAGCTGCCAGGCAGGAGGTCTAGAGGAAGACCAAAGATGAGATTTATGGATGTAGTGAGAGAGGACATGAAGTTAGCTGGTGTGGAAGAAGAGGATGCAGGGGACAGGGATAGATGGAGGCACATGATCCGCTGTGGCGACCCTGACAGGGAACAGCCGAAAGGAAAAGAAGAATTTCTCAGGGGAGCTGATTTCAGAAATTGGGGAATGGAAACTCGATTTTCGCGACTAGAACGATGGGTGCTGAGGTTTTCAAAAGAGTAGGAAGTCAGAAAATCCAGCTGCAACTGCAGCCAGACTTGGCTACCTCTAAAGAACTCTTGCACCCCACGTTGGGGTTTTTCTGACCACGCGCACAACTGACGCTCCACATCAACTCACGTCAAGTGAGGTGGCCATGATGTGCACGCAAACGGTTAGTTCAAAGCAATATATTCCAAGCCTAAGACTTACTGTCTGGAGGAAGATGCAGAAAACAAACGGCTAAATAGTTGCAGCTGATCTAAGAGCGATTACTGAAACAAAGTGGAACTTTGCTCAAACACGCCTGGAAATATGTTGGTTCATTGAAGGTCAAAGGGTCTTTTCTCCTGACATTACTTTTCTCTGCATGTTGGTAATGATTTAGACATATTTGTATTGAACAACTTTGACAACTTTAACAACTCGTGATTGTCTTTTGTTGCACAAAGCAAAAGACATGGCGACACTATTGCATAATCCTTCTCTACCAAATACCAGTGTGCTGCTGAGATAATGCTGCCGCAACATTCTTACGAGAATGCACCTCGGGCACTCCTGGCAGTAATTTCTGACCACGCGCACAACTGACGCTCCACATCAACTCACGTCAAGTGAGGTGGCCATGATGTGCATGCAAACGATTAGTTCAAAGCAATATATTCCAAGCCTAAGACTTACTGTCTGGAGGAAGATGCAGAAAACAAACGGCTAAATAGTTGCAGCTGATCTAAAAGTGATTGCTGAAACAGAGTGGGACTTTGCTTAAACACGCCTGGAAAAATGTTGCTTTATTGAGGGTCAAAGGGTCTTTTCCGGTGTCCTTTTGCGGCCCGGCTAGCTCAGTCGGTAGAGCATGAGACTCTTAATCTCAGGGTCGTGGGTTCGAGCCCCACGTTGGGCGGGGTCTCTTTTGATTATGGCCACACTGGAGAAGATCTGGGACCAACACTAAAACTGCAGAACAACTTGATTTCTTGTACATCTGAAAATGAAAGTCACTGGGGGACTTTCATAGGGAACACCGAGGGTACTCGGTGTGTCATCTGGAAAGAGGAAAGTGGACAAGGAGATTTGGCGGCAGAACGAGGAAGTTCAGGAGTCTATACAGAGAAAGAGGTTAGCTAAGAAGAAGTGGGACACTGCGAGGACTGAAGAGAGTCGACAGGAGTACAGGGAGATGCAGCGTAAGGTGAAGGTAGAGGTGGCACAGAGCATATGAGGACTTGTATGCTAGGTTGGACACTAAAGAGGGAGAGGTGGATTTGTTCAGGTTGGCCAGACAAAGAGATAGAGATGGGAAGGATGTGCAGCAGGTTAGGGTGATTAACGATAAGGATGGAAATAAATTGACAGGTGCCAGGAGTGTGATGGGAAGATGGAAGGAGAACTTTTTAAGAGTTGATGAATGAGGAAAATGAAAGGGAACAAAGAGTAGAAGAGGTGACTGGTGTGGAGCAGGAAGTAGCAAAGATTAGTAAGAGTGAAGTGAGGAGGACGTTGAAGAGGATGAAGAGTGGAAAGGCAGCGGGTCCTGATGACATACCTGTGGAGGTATGGAAGTGTCTAGGAGAGGTGGCAGTAGAGTTTCTGACTAGTTTGTTTAACAAGATCTTGGAGAGTGAGAGGAGGCCCGAGGACTGGAGGAGAAGTGTACTGGTGCCCATTTTTAAGAACAAGGGAGATGAGCAGAGCTGTGGCAACTACAGAGGAATAAAGGTGATGAGCCACACAATGAAGTTGTGGGAAATAGTAGTGGAAGCTAGGCTAAGGGCAGAGCTGAGCAATATGGTTTCATGCCTAGAAAGAGTCCAACAGATGAAGTATTTGCTTTGAGGATGCCGATGGAGAAATACAGAGAAGGTCATGGGGAGTTGCATTGTGTCTTCGTAGACTTAGAGAAAGCGAATGACAGGGTGCCGAGAGAGGAGCTGTGGTATTGTATGAGGA
Source organism: Channa maculata (assembly GCA_020496755.1). NCBI lineage: Eukaryota > Metazoa > Chordata > Actinopteri > Anabantiformes > Channidae > Channa > Channa maculata. Next base: position 29,462 of record CM035607.1, on the reverse strand, counting down.
AGTCTGGAGTGGCAGAGAAGTATGTTAGAGTGATGCAGGACATGTATGAAAGCTGTAAGACCGTGGTGAGGTGTGCTGTAGGTGTGACAGAGGAGTTCAAGGTGGAGGTGGGTCTGCATCAAGGATCGGCTCTGAGCCCCTTCTTGTTTGCTCTGGTGGCGGACAGGCTGACAGATGAGGTTAGACTGGAATCTCCGTGGACTATGATGTTTATGGATGACATTGTGATTTGTAGTGAGAACAGGGAGCGGGTGGAGGAAAATCTAGAGAGATGGAGGTCTGCTCTGGAAAACTGAGATGTGTGTCAATGAGAGGGACCCAGGTGGAACGGTGAGGCTACAGGGAGCAGAGGTGAAGAAGGTGCAGGACTTTAAGTACTTAGGGTCAACGGTTCAGAGCAACGGAGAGTGTGGAAAAGAGGTGAAGAGGCGACTGCAATCAGGTTGGAACGGGTGGAGAAAAGTGTCAGGTGTGTTGTGTGATAAAACAGTGTCAGCGAGAATGAAAGGAAGGAGACCAGCGATGTTGTTCGGCTTAGAGACAGTGGCACTGAAGAAAACACAGGAGGCAGAGCTGGAGGTAGCAGAGCTTAAGATGTTGAGGCTCTCTTTGGGAGTGACGAGGATGGACAGGATCAAGAATGAGGACATCAGAGGGACAGCTCATGTTAGATGTTTTGGATATAAAGTCAGAGAGGCCAGATTGAGGTGGTTTGGACATGTTCAGAGGAGAAACTGTGAATATATTGGTAGAAGGATGCTGAGGTTGGAGCTGCCAGGCAGGAGGTCTAGAGGAAGACCAAAGATGAGATTTATGGATGTAGTGAGAGAGGACATGAAGTTAGCTGGTGTGGAAGAAGAGGATGCAGGGGACAGGGATAGATGGAGGCACATGATCCGCTGTGGCGACCCCTGACAGGAACAGCCGAAAGGAAAGAAGAATTTCTCAGGGAGCTGATTTCAGAAATTGGGGAATGGAAACTCGATTTTCGCGACTAGAACGATGGGTGCTGAGGTTTTTAAAAGAGTAGGAAGTCAGAAAATCCAGCTGCAACTGCAGCCAGACTTGGCTACCTCTAAAGAACTCTTGCACCCCACGTTGGGGTTTTTCTGACCACGCGCACAACTGACGCTCCACATCAACTCACGTCAAGTGAGGTGGCCATGATGTGCATGCAAACGATTAGTTCAAAGCAATATATTCCAAGCCTAAGACTTATTGTCTGGAGGAAGATGCAGAAAAGAAACGGCTAAATAGTTGCAGCTGATCTAAAAGTGATTGCTGAAACAAAGTGGGTCTTTTCTCCTGACTTTTTTCTCTGCATGTTGGTAATGATTTAGACACGACCTGTGAAAAAAGCAAAAGACATGGCGACACTATTGCATAATCCTTCTCTACCAAATACCAGTTGCTTTATTGAGGCACCTCGGGCACTCCTGGCAGTCAACGCCGGGTCTTTTCACGCCAAGTGAGGTGGCCATGATGTGCATGCAAACGATTAGTTCAAAGCAATATATTCCAAGCCTAAGTTACTGTCTGGAGGAAGATGCAGAAAACAAACGGCTAAATAGTTGCAGCTGATCTAAAAGTGATTGCTGAAACAGAGTGGGACTTTGCTCAAACACGCCTGGAAATATGTTGCTTTATTGAGGATCAAAGCATGAGACTCTTAATCTCAGGGTCGTGGGTTCGAGCCCCACGTTGGGCGGGGTCTCTTTTGATTATGGCCACACTGGAGAAGATCTGGGACCAACACTAAAACTGCAGAACAACTTGATTTCTTGTATATCTGAAAATGAAAGTCACTGGGGGACTTTCATAGGGAACACCGAGGGTACTCGGTGTGTCATCTGGAAAGAGGAAAGTGGACAAGGAGATTTGGCGGCAGAACGAGGAAGTTCAGGAGTCTATACAGAGAAAGAGGTTAGCTAAGAAGAAGTGGGACACTGCGAGGACTGAAGAGAGTCGACAGGATTACAGGGAGATGCAGCGTAAGGTGAAGGTAGAGGTGGCAAAGAGCATATGAGGACTTGTATGCTAGGTTGGACACTAAAGAGGGAGAGGTGGATTTGTTCAGGTTGGCCAGACAAAGAGATAGAGATGGGAAGGATGTGCAGCAGGTTAGGGTGATTAACGATAAGGATGGAAATAAATTGACAGGTGCCAGGAGTGTGATGGGAAGATGGAAGGAGAACTTTTTAAGAGTTGATGAATGAGGAAAATGAAAGGGAACAAAGAGTAGAAGAGGTGACTGGTGTGGAGCAGGAAGTAGCAAAGATTAGTAAGAGTGAAGTGAGGAGGACGTTGAAGAGGATGAAGAGTGGAAAGGCAGCGGGTCCTGATGACATACCTGTGGAGCTATGGAAGTGTCTAGGAGAGGTGGCAGTAGAGTTTCTGACTAGTTTGTTTAACAAGATCTTGGAGAGTGAGAGGAGGCCCGAGGACTGGAGGAGATGTGTACTGGTGCCCATTTTTAAGAACAAGGGAGATGAGCAGAGCTGTGGCAACTACAGAGGAATAAAGGTGATGAGCCACACAATGAAGTTGTGGGAAATAGTAGTGGAAGCTAGGCTAAGGGCAGAGCTGAGCAATATGGTTTCATGCCTAGAAAGAGTCCAACAGATGAAGTATTTGCTTTGAGGATGCCGATGGAGAAATACAGAGAAGGTCATGGGGAGTTGCATTGTGTCTTCGTAGACTTAGAGAAAGCGAATGACAGGGTGCCGAGAGAGGAGCTGTGGTATTGTATGAGGAAGTCTGGAGTGGCAGAGAAGTATGTTAGAGTGATGCAGGACATGTATGAAAGCTGTAAGACCGTGGTGAGGTGTGCTGTAGGTGTGACAGAGGAGTTCAAGGTGGAGGTGGGTCTGCATCAAGGATCGGCTCTGAGCCCCTTCTTGTTTGCTCTGGTGGCGGACAGGCTGACAGATGAGGTTAGACTGGAATCTCCGTGGACTATGATGTTTGCGGATGACATTGTGATTTGTAGTGAGAACAGGGAGCGGGTGGAGGAAAATCTAGAGAGATGGAGGTCTGCTCTGGAAAACTGAGATGTGTGTCAATGAGAGGGACCCAGGTGGAACGGTGAGGCTACAGGGAGCAGAGGTGAAGAAGGTGCAGGACTTTAAGTACTTAGGGTCAACGGTTCAGAGCAACGGAGAGTGTGGAAAAGAGGTGAAGAGGCGACTGCAATCAGGTTGGAACGGGTGGAGAAAAGTGTCAGGTGTGTTGTGTGATAAAACAGTGTCAGCGAGAATGAAAGGAAGGAGACCAGCGATGTTGTTCGGCTTAGAGACAGTGGCACTGAAGAAAACACAGGAGGCAGAGCTGGAGGTAGCAGAGCTTAAGATGTTGAGGCTCTCTTTGGGAGTGACGAGGATGGACAGGATCAAGAATGAGGACATCAGAGGGACAGCTCATGTTAGATGTTTTGGATATAAAGTCAGAGAGGCCAGATTGAGGTGGTTTGGACATGTTCAGAGGAGAAACTGTGAATATATTGGTAGAAGGATGCTGAGGTTGGAGCTGCCAGGCAGGAGGTCTAGAGGAAGACCAAAGATGAGATTTATGGATGTAGTGAGAGAGGACATGAAGTTAGCTGGTGTGGAAGAAGAGGATGCAGGGGACAGGGATAGATGGAGGCACATGATCCGCTGTGGCGACCCCTGACAGGGAACAGCCGAAAGGAAAAGAAGAATTTCTCAGGGGAGCTGATTTCAGAAATTGGGGAATGGAAACTCGATTTTCGCGACTAGAACGATGGGTGCTGAGGTTTTCAAAAGAGTAGGAAGTCAGAAAATCCAGCTGCAACTGCAGCCAGACTTGGCTACCTCTAAAGAACTCTTGCACCCCACGTTGGGGTTTTTCTGACCACGCGCACAACTGACGCTCCACATCAACTCACGTCAAGTGAGGTGGCCATGATGTGCATGCAAACGATTAGTTCAAAGCAATATATTCCAAGCCTAAGACTTATTGTCTGGAGGAAGATGCAGAAAAGAAACGGCTAAATAGTTGCAGCTGATCTAAAAGTGATTACTGAAACAAAGTGGGACTTTGCTCAAACACGCCTGGAAATATGTTGGTTCATTGAAGGTCAAAGGGTCTTTTCTCCTAACATTACTTTTCTCTGCATGTTGGTAATGATTTAGACATATTTGTATTGAACAACTTTGACAACTTTAACAACTCGTGATTGTCTTTTGTTGCACAAAGCAAAAGACATGGCGACACTATTGCATAATCCTTCTCTACCAAATACCAGTGTGCTGCTGAGATAATGCTGCCGCAACATTCTTACGAGAATGCACCTCGGGCAGTAATTTCTGACCACGCGCACAACTGACGCTCCACATCAACTCACGTCAAGTGAGGTGGCCATGATGTGCATGCAAACGATTAGTTCAAAGCAATATATTCCAAGCCTAAGACTTACTGTCTGGAGGAAGATGCAGAAAACAAACGGCTAAATAGTTGCAGCTGATCTAAAAGTGATTGCTGAAACAGAGTGGGACTTTGCTTAAACACGCCTGGAAAAATGTTGCTTTATTGAGGGTCAAAGGGTCTTTTCCGGTGTCCGTTTTGCGGCCCGGCTAGCTCAGTCGGTAGAGCATGAGACTCTTAATCTCAGGGTCGTGGGTTCGAGCCCCACGTTGGGCGGGGTCTCTTTTGATTATGGCCACACTGGAGAAGATCTGGGACCAACACTAAAACTGCAGAACAACTTGATTTCTTGTACATCTGAAAATGAAAGTCACTGGGGGACTTTCATAGGGAACACCGAGGGTACTCGGTGTGTCATCTGGAAAGAGGAAAGTGGACAAGGAGATTTGGCGGCAGAACGAGGAAGTTCAGGAGTCTATACAGAGAAAGAGGTTAGCTAAGAAGAAGTGGGACACTGCGAGGACTGAAGAGAGTCGACAGGAGTACAGGGAGATGCAGCGTAAGGTGAAGGTAGAGGTGGCAAAGAGCATATGAGGACTTGTATGCTAGGTTGGACACTAAAGAGGGAGAGGTGGATTTGTTCAGGTTGGCCAGACAAAGAGATAGAGATGGGAAGGATGTGCAGCAGGTTAGGCTGATTAACGATAAGGATGGAAATAAATTGACAGGTGCCAGGAGTGTGATGGGAAGATGGAAGGAGAACTTTTTAAGAGTTGATGAATGAGGAAAATGAAAGGGAACAAAGAGTAGAAGAGGTGACTGGTGTGGAGCAGGAAGTAGCAAAGATTAGTAAGAGTGAAGTGAGGAGGACATTGAAGAGGATGAAGAGTGGAAAGGCAGCGGGTCCTGATGACATACCTGTGGAGGTATGGAAGTGTCTAGGAGAGGTGGCAGTAGAGTTTCTGACTAGTTTGTTTAACAAGATCTTGGAGAGTGAGAGGAGGCCCGAGGACTGGAGGAGAAGTGTACTGGTGCCCATTTTTAAGAACAAGGAGATGAGCAGAGCTGTGGCAACTACAGAGGAATAAAGGTGATGAGCCACACAATGAAGTTGTGGGAAATAGTAGTGGAAGCTAGGCTGCTAAGGGCAGAGCTGAGCAATATGGTTTCATGCCTAGAAAGAGTCCAACAGATGAAGTATTTGCTTTGAGGATGCCGATGGAGAAATACAGAGAAGGTCATGGGGAGTTGCATTGTGTCTTCGTAGACTTAGAGAAAGCGAATGACAGGGTGCCGAGAGAGGAGCTGTGGTATTGTATGAGGAAGTCTGGAGTGGCAGAGAAGTATGTTAGAGTGATGCAGGACATGTATGAAAGCTGTAAGACCGTGGTGAGGTGTGCTGTAGGTGTGACAGAGGAGTTCAAGGTGGAGGTGGGTCTGCATCAAGGATCGGCTCTGAGCCCCTTCTTGTTTGCTCTGGTGGCGGACAGGCTGACAGATGAGGTTAGACTGGAATCTCCGTGGACTATGATGTTTATGGATGACATTGTGATTTGTAGTGAGAACAGGGAGCGGGTGGAGGAAAATCTAGAGAGATGGAGGTCTGCTCTGGAAAACTGAGATGTGTGTCAATGAGAGGGACCCAGGTGGAACGGTGAGGCTACAGGGAGCAGAGGTGAAGAAGGTGCAGGACTTTAAGTACTTAGGGTCAACGGTTCAGAGCAACGGAGAGTGTGGAAGAGGTGAAGAGGCGACTGCAATCAGGTTGGAACGGGTGGAGAAAAGTGTCAGGTGTGTTGTGTGATAAAAGAGTATCAGCGAGAATGAAAGGAAGGAGACCAGCGATGTTGTTCGGCTTAGAGACAGTGGCACTGAAGAAAACACAGGAGGCAGAGCTGGAGGTAGCAGAGCTTAAGATGTTGAGGTTCTCTTTGGGAGTGACGAGGATGGACAGGATCAAGAATGAGGACATCAGAGGGACAGCTCATGTTAGATGTTTTGGATATAAAGTCAGAGAGGCCAGATTGAGGTGGTTTGGACATGTTCAGAGGAGAAACTGTGAATATATTGGTAGAAGGATGCTGAGGTTGGAGCTGCCAGGCAGGAGGTCTAGAGGAAGACCAAAGATGAGATTTATGGATGTAGTGAGAGAGGACATGAAGTTAGCTGGTGTGGAAGAAGAGGATGCAGGGGACAGGGATAGATGGAGGCACATGATCCGCTGTGGCGACCCCTGACAGGAACAGCCGAAAGGAAAGAAGAATTTCTCAGGGAGCTGATTTCAGAAATTGGGAATGGAAACTCGATTTTCATGACTAGAACGATGGGTGCTGAGGTTTTCAAAAGAGTAGGAAGTCAGATAATCCAGCTGCAACTGCAGCCAGACTTGGCTACCTCTAAAGAACTCTTGCACCCCACGTTGGGGTTTTTCTGACCACGCCAAGACAACTGACGCTCCACATCAACTCACGTCAAGTGAGGTGGCCATGATGTGCACGCAAACGGTTAGTTGAAAGCAATATATTCCAAGCCTAAGACTTACTGTCTGGAGGAAGATGCAGAAAACAAACGGCTAAATAGTTGCAGCTGATCTAAGAGCGATTACTGAAACAAAGTGGAACTTTGCTCAAACACGCCTGGAAATATGTTGGTTCATTGAAGGTCAAAGGGTCTTTTCTCCTGACATTACTTTTCTCTGCATGTTGGTAATGATTTAGACATATTTGTATTGAACAACTTTGACAACTTTAACAACTCGTGATTGTCTTTTGTTGCACAAAGCAAAAGACATGGCGACACTATTGCATAATCCTTCTCTACCAAATACCAGTGTGCTGCTGAGATAATGCTGCCGCAACATTCTTACGAGAATGCACCTCGGGCACTCCTGGCAGTAATTTCTGACCACGAGCACAACTGACGCTCCACATCAACTAACGTCAAGTGAGGTGGCCATGATGTGCACGCAAACGATTAGTTCAAAGCAATATATTCCAAGCCTAACACTTACTGTCTGGAGGAAGATGCAGAAAAAAAACTGCTAAATAGTTGCAGCTGATCTAAAAGTGATTGCTGAAACAAAGTGGGACTTTGCGGATTTTTTTTTGGAGTACCAAACCAAGCCTGCTCTGTTGTCAGGATGGCCGAGCGGTCTAAGGTGCTGCGTTAAAGTTGCAGTCTCTCCTGGAGGCGTGGGTTCCAATCCCATTTCTGACAAATGTTATTTTTTAAGGACAACAGCTGACACTTGGAAAACACATTGTATCCATTCTTCCACATTCGTCAGAGGTGGGGAACCACTTATTCTCCAAGACTGCTTACCTGGATGAGGTGTGTTCAATCAGACAGAAAGTGCAGGAGCAGTGGGTAAAGCACGGATAGCTGACAAGCAAGCAGGGCTGTGGAGCTCAAGGAGCATGGCTTTGGCACCCCTCTAGTTAGGTATCAAAGGTAGTCTTTCATCTATGCCCTATAATCACTAATGAGAGTCCATTTGAGACTGACTCTATTGGCCAAATCCATAGACTTTGATGCTATACAAGTTACAGTGCTGGATCTGGATAGATGCACTGAATCATAAAAGTGACACAGTGCTTAGATGTACCCAAACCGCCTTGTATTGACATTTTTTTAGTTTGCTACATGATCACCCAAATCTCAAGTTGTCAATATGGAGACAATAATGAAATGAATCAAATTGTGTGGAAGAACCTGTTCAACAACATTAAGCTAGCAACGCGGAAAGGTTCTATGGTGTAATGGCGAGCACTCTGGACTCTGAATCCAGCGATCCGAGTTCAAATCTCGGTGGGACCTACTGTTGCCAGGTTGTAGCTTTTCTCGATCCAATGAGTTACTCCACCAACTGGGAGACCCTCAGTGGCATTGTCATGGAGCTCATCTTGTTCCAGAGACAGAGTACTATGTGCAATAAACACTCATGACAAGTCTGAAAAAACAGATACCGGCACAGAGATGAGGCCAAGCCTGCACGATGGTTTAAAATAAACACACTCTTTGCTAAATATCCTTGCTGATCTCTGTCACATAATGCTAAAAACACATTTTGGGCATTCCATTCAAGTTTGGGCATGAAGTGCGATCCCAGACACAATCCCAAATTCCTAATTTATAACCCTACCCTGGTTTTCAAGTGCTTCCTATTTTTGTCATAAGGGTTAGTACTTGAAATATATTAAAACTAGTGTCTGTGTAACACTGTTCACTTTTCCAGTGCACACTTGCTTCATTTGGCAGCATCTGGAGATTCCTGGTGTATAGGTAAGCACTCTGGACTAGGAATCCAGCAATCTGAGTTCAAATCACGGTGGGACCTGTTATAGTGCAGAATGAATAAAACCAGCTGGACCTTTAAGCTGTGTTGCTGGTCTCAGGTTTTAATGTGCAATAAATGCAGGCAACTTTGGCAACAGTTCTTTCTCTTGTGCTCCATTCAGTGACTCTGGTACTCTACCAAATGATGTGGTTCAATTAATGTAATGCAATAATTGGATACTGTTTACCTTTTCTGGAGTTTGCTGAAAAACTGAATCCAGCGATCCGAGTTCAAATCTCGGTGGGACCTACTGTTGCCAGGTTGTAGCTTTTCTCGATCCAATGAGTTACTCCACCAACTGGGAGACCCTCAGTGGCATTGTCATGGAGCTCATCTTGTTCCAGAGACAGAGTACTATGTGCAATAAACACTCATAACAAGTCTGAAAAAACAGATACCGGCACAGAGATGAGGCCAAGCCTGCACGATGGTTTAAAATAAACACACTCTTTAATGCCAGTCGAAATAGAGAACGGAGCGGGAGGAAGCAAACGCCAGGCCGCGGAGGAGGGAGAGAAGAGAAATGACGGACAAGTTCCGGGCTTGTCAATGCAGAGGATTAATTCAGCAAAGAGGGCGGAGAAAGGAGTGGAATTGGTCGGAGAGCAGCGGCAGAATAGGTTGGAGATTGATGGCATTTGTGTGGATGGAAAACATCGGGAGGAACGGGCGAGGATGCAGACGGAGATGAGACGTGAGACAACGAAAGAAAAAAGGTACGAAAAAGATTTGACTGTGTTGGCAGAGGTGGTGGGTGAAGAGAAGGTGAAAACGATGGAACTGTTACGAGCAATACGTGATTTGTATGGAGGCATAGTTGCTCTGCATGAGACCGGATTGAATAAATATGAGGTGACGGTAAAAAGTGAAGCTGGAAAGAAAAGGTTACTGGATGGATTTAAAGTTGGTAAAGCGGTGGTAATGGTAAAAACATTAGCAATTGATGAACTGGTGGTGTCTTTTTTGAATTTGCCGGCGTATATAACGGACGAGGAAATTATTGAAAAACTGGACGTGTGGGGAGTGAGAGCGATCTCGCCTATTAAAAGGAGGATGTGGCCCGGGACTGATGTGGCGGACGGTACAAGATATATGAAAGTAAAGTTTAATGAAACTGTGCAGTCACTGCCCTACTCAGCAAAATTCATGACAGCTAATGGTCCGGAGTATTTTAGAGTAATTCACAATAATCAAGTGAAAGTTTGTCGGATGCGCTTACAGCCTGGTCACATCGTGAGGGACTGTCCGGATTTCACCTGTTTTAAATGTAATAAACAGGGACATTATGGACGTGAGTGTGATGCCAGGATGCACAGATGTATGGAATGTCATAGCTCCACAGAGGAATGTCAATGTAAAAATATAGATGAAGGGAATGGGGAGGGTAGCAGGGAATCCATCCTCGAGGATGACATGAGTGAGGTTAGACCTGTAGAGGAGCCAGAGCTGAATATGGGCAGCGAGAGTGAACAGGAGGATGAGGTGGTGTTGGAGACGCAGGGCAGTGACCTACCTGTGCGGGAGAAACATGGGAGTGAAAGAGAGGATGTGTTGGGATCTAGTATGGATCAAGTGCTGGCAGAGTGGAGCGGGGATAGGCGGGTCGCCCTGAAGGGGGCTGGCTGAGCCCATCTTTGCTCACTTCACAGAAGGTCCCTCTCAAAATGGAATACCACCGCCCCTAGAGAGGAAGACTGGATGCTGCCCTGCTTGGCTCCCCAGGCTGACAGTATAGAGTCAGATTCGGAGATGGATGTTCGGCAGATAAAGCAGGTTAGAAAACGTCCACAGCAAGATAAATCAGGAAAGAGTGAGGGAGGGAATAGAGGCAAAGGGAAAAAACAGCTTAGGAAATGACCTTTTTAATCGGTGTTTACTTGATAATGCTGCTTCAATCGCAAAATTTAAACGGGTTAACAAATATTTGGAAAATTGAACAACTCTGTGGAGAAATGGCATGCGACATCTTGTGTGTCCAGGAATGCAGGTGGTCCATGGACAAAATAGACACTATAAAATCTTTTTGGAGAGGGGAGTTTTTTAACTCCCTCTCTGACAAAACTGCTGGAGTGGCAATTTTTGTAAAGCCGGGGGTGTGTGAGAGTATTGTGGAGATTTTTAAGGATGAACAGGGTAGACTAATAGTTATAGATATAATTCATTATAATAAAAAATATAGAATTCTGAATTTGTGCGGTCCGAACAGTGAATCTGAAAGGAGAGGTTTCTTTGAGCGCTGCAAAAGGTGGACAGATGATCGCTCGGTAGTGATAGGAGATTGGAATGTTGCTCTGACTAAGGTGGACGTAGGAGTTAATAATAAATTTAAACAAGACATTAGTAGATCGGCTGTTTTTGTATGGATGGATGAGTGTGATTTGATAGATGCGTGGAGAGTGCTGAACCCCGGCATCCGTGTGTATTCGCGCAGGCAAGTGGTATTGGGCAGGCTAAAGCAATCCAGGATTGACCTGTGTTTGTTGGCGTCGAGTTTGGTGCAAGATTTAACTGGGTGTAAATATTGTTTTTGTTCCTGGAGTGATCATGCCTGTTTAAAGGTGACTCTAGGGGAGGGTGGTATGCAGAGGAATGGGGGCCTGTGGTGTTTTAACACTTCCCTCCTAGAAGATCAAGTTTTTAAAGATAAAATGAAGTCTTTTCTCTCTGCTCTATGTGATGAGAGTGAGTATGTCGTGGATATCATTGAGTGGTGGGAGCGCACCAAATTTAAAATTAAAAGCGTTGTATCGCTCTGAGCAGAGAGAAGAGGCTGAGGAAAAGACAGAGGAGGCTGAGCTGAGACATCATCTAAAAGAGGAGCTTGAGCTTATTGAGGCTGAGTGTGACCGTCCCTTGATGTCTATCTTGGATTGAGGGAGCAGCTGAGACAGTTAGATGAGAGAAAATGCAGAGGCGCAATGATCCGCAGTAAAGCACAACACATGTTGAAAGGGGCGCTGTACTGCTTTTTTCTAGGTTTGGAAAAAGGAAACAGGCAAAACATACATACCAGAAATAAAAGACCTTGATGGAAACACACATACTGACATAGTGGATATTTTACAAGCAGTACAAGATTACTACGCTAATTTGTTTAGCAAACAACATATTACAAAAGCACAAATGGACACAGTATTAGGCAAAATTGGCTGCTCCCTCAGTCACGAGGATGCGGCTCTGTGTGATGGTGACATTCAGATTGAAGAAGTGAGAGCAGCAATTGGAAGCCTTAATACATCTAAAAGCCCGGGTGTGGATGGTCTCTCAGCTGAGTTTTACCAACATTTCAGCAACATACTGGCCCCCGTCCTCTGCAGGCTATACTCTGCCATGCAGGAGGAGAACAGGTGCGCGGAGTCTTTTTTGAGGGGTGTGATCACTTTAGTTTATAAAAACAAAGGCGCCAGAGACGACCTGGCAAATTATAGGCCAATTAGTCTGCTCAATACTGACTATAAGATCCTCGCTAAGGTGCTGGGGTTCAGGCTTAAGGGAGTGATTGGCTCGATAGTTGGGCCTACCCAGACTTACAGCATTCCGGGGAGGGATATCGCTGACTGCATTTTGTCAACAAAATTCTCATTGGAGAATTTAATGGCTACAGGAGGTATATACCTTAGTGTAGATCTAGAGAAGGCATTTGACAGAGTGAGTCACGATTTTCTCTTCGAGTGTCTGGGGGTTTTTGGGTTCGGCCCAACTTTTCGAGGGTGGATGAAGTTACTGTACAGCCGAGCTACTAGTGTCGTGAAGTGCAATGGCTTCAGATCCCGTCCCCTTAGAAAGATCAGTGAGACAGGGGTGCCCCCTATCAGCTATGCTCTATGCAATAGTGGCAGAACCTCTAGCACAGTCAATTATATCTGACTCTCAAATAATTGGGATCATGTCGCCCAGAGGAACTGATTTCAAAATAGCACAATATGCGGATGATATTAACATCATGGTCAGGGATGGGGATAGTTTGCGAAGGGTTTTGCAACATCTAGATGCATATGAGCAAGCTGCAGGGGCACGGGTAAATAAGGACAAATCGAGTTTGATCCTGGGGCCTGGTACTGTTCTTGGGGAGGAAGGCCAGCATTTTAAAAGGGGCGGGCCTGAGGTTAAAGTACTTGGTGTATATTTGGGCTCAAAACCAGAAGACAGCAGTCGTAGATCTTGGGAAGAGCAGGTTGCGTGGTGTAGATCAAGGCTCGGACTGTGGAGAATGAGGGGATTAGGTTTAAAAGGGAAAATCACTGTAATAAATGCAGTAATTGTGCCGAGACTTGTCTACACCATGCAGGTTTGTCACCTGCCGAGTGATGTGCTGGTCCGCCTGAGCAGCGCTATTGAGGATTTTCTATGGAAGGGGAGAGCAATGAAAATTGCACATAAGACACTGGTCGGGCCGCACAAAAAGGGGGGACTCAAACTGTGTAATTTAAAAGTAAAATTGAAGTCATTAAGAATAAAACTGTTTAAGAAAATGCTGAGCCAGAAAACTAAAAACATATGGGAGGATTATTTGTATGATGATGTACTGAAAAGAGGTATGTGCGGCTTTTACAATCTATGTAGCGTCACACTCGGCCGGCCTATTGTGGGAACATGTCCACTCTTCCAGGAGGCGGCTGAGCCATGGGTGGAAATCCTGCCCCAGTTGGAATGTGTAATTACATCAAAACAAAGTGTGTTAAACCAGCCCATCTTTGGGAACCCCTGCCTCAGCGGCCGAGAGGGATGTAAGGCGGTCGGGGCATCTTGACTGAGGCGCTACATCAGATTAAAGATGTTTTAGACCAGACAGGGCTCCTAACCTCTTGCAGTATTTAGTAAAATTAGGATGAAAGGGTTTAATATAAAAAGGCCAGAGTTGCCAGATTTTGTGATGATATAATAGAGCGAATGCCGCAAGAGTGGAAAGAGTGGTTGTCGGAAGTAAATGAGGATCGGGTGGAGGACGACGAGCTGGATTTTGCTCTGACCTGTGACGGCAAAAATAGAAAACTGCAAGATTTACAATCAAAATTTTGGTATAGGGTTTTAATTAAGAAAATATTCAAAGAACCTACAGCAAACACTGCATGGTCTCATCTTTTCTTACTCGTCCTGTCTCTGAAATTTGGTCAAATCTACACAGTAAGTGGCTTCCCCTGCAATAGCAAACTCAAACTTCCTGCTGCGTCACAGAAGGGTGCTGGTTTCTGTCGTCCTCCACCAGATAAGTAAGAGCACGTATGCTAGAAACTGTCCGGTCTGTAGGGTGGAAGATGAAGGTTTTAGCCACTTTATGCTATACTGTACAGTCACACGGGATTTCAGGATTGGGTTAAAACTTTGTTAATCAATAAGTGTGAACTGCCTAGGTTAGAAGGAAGCATGGGACTGGGTGTGGTGCTTTGGGAAACAAAAAGGTGATAAAAGATGTAATGTTGGATTAATCAATTTTTTATTGAGTGTAGCACCTCATGTGTTGTATGTTGGTAGAAATTATGCTTTGTATGGGGGGAAAAGGACAAACAGGGTGGTTTTTTTTCAAAATATGGTGACACATTACATGAGAATTCTATTTTCAGTGGATGAGGATGAGTTTATAGCTAGGTGGGGGGCAAGGAATGATTTATGTGAGCTGGATGGGGAGGGTAGATTGCACTTCGATTTTGGGTGAATTTATTTTATCTTGTAGTATATGTGTGTATATATTATGTATATATTTAAGAATGTATGTGTGTATGGGTATAAATGTATCTGTGTGTATATGTATGTGTATGTGTGTATATATATGTGCATACATATATGTGGAAAAACTAATTGGAAAGAGGCTTGCTTTGCTTTAATTTGTTTGATTTACTGGAAATAAGCCTAATGAATTTACTCTTTTTCTTTACGTTTCTCTGTATATAGTTAATTTTTTATTTTTGTAAAGTGTATTTTTGATAATAAAAAGATAAAAAAAAAAAAAGCTCAGTCGGTAGAGCATGAGACTCTTAATCTCAGGGTCGTGGGTTCGAGCCCCACGTTGGGCGGGGTCTCTTGTGATTATGGCCACACTGGAGAAGATCTGGGACCAATTCTAAAACTGCAGAACAACTTGATTTCTTGTACATCTGAAAATGAATGTCACTGGGGGACTTTCATAGGGAACACCGAGGGTACTCGGTGTGTCATCTGGAAAGAGGAAAGTGGACAAGCAGATTTGGAGGCAGAACGAGGAAGTTCAGGAGTCTATACAGAGAAAGAGGTTAGCTAAGAAGAAGTGGGACACTGCGAGGACTGAAGAGAGTCGACAGGAGTACAGGGAGATGCAGCGTAAGGTGAAGGTAGAGGTGGCACAGAGCATATGAGGACTTGTATGCTAGGTTGGACACTAAAGAGGGAGAGGTGGATTTGTTCAGGTTGGCCAGACAAAGAGATAGAGATGGGAAGGATGTGCAGCAGGTTAGGCTGATTAACGATAAGGATGGAAATAAATTGACAGGTGCCAGGAGTGTGATGGGAAGATGGAAGGAGAACTTTTTAAGAGTTGATGAATGAGGAAAATGAAAGGGAACAAAGAGTAGAAGAGGTGACTGGTGTGGAGCAGGAAGTAGCAAAGATTAGTAAGAGTGAAGTGAGGAGGACATTGAAGAGGATGAAGAGTGGAAAGGCAGCGGGTCCTGATGACATACCTGTGGAGGTATGGAAGTGTCTAGGAGAGGTGGCAGTAGAGTTTCTGACTAGTTTGTTTAACAAGATCTTGGAGAGTGAGAGGAGGCCCGAGGACTGGAGGAGAAGTGTACTGGTGCCCATTTTTAAGAACAAGGGAGATGAGCAGAGCTGTGGCAACTACAGAGGAATAAAGGTGATGAGCCACACAATGAAGTTGTGGGAAATAGTAGTGGAAGCTAGGCTAAGGGCAGCCCTTAGAGCTGAGCAATATGGTTTCATGCCTAGAAAGAGTCCAACAGATGAAGTATTTGCTTTGAGGATGCCGATGGAGAAATACAGAGAAGGTCATGGGGAGTTGCATTGTGTCTTCGTAGACTTAGAGAAAGCGAATGACAGGGTGCCGAGAGAGAAGCTGTGGTATTGTATGAGGAAGTCTGGAGCGGCAGAGAAGTATTTTAGAGTGATGCAGGACATGTATGAAAGCTGTAAGACTGTGGTGAGGTGTGCTGTAGGTGTGACAGAGGAGTTCAAGGTGGAGGTGGGTCTGCATCAAGGATCGGCTCTGAGCCCCTTCTTGTTTGCTCTGGTGGCGGACAGGCTGACAGATGAGGTTAGACTGGAATCTCCGTGGACTATGATGTTTGCGGATGACATTGTGATTTGTAGTGAGAACAGGGAGCGGGTGGAGGAAAATCTAGAGAGATGGAGGTCTGCTCTGGAAAACTGAGATGTGTGTCAATGAGAGGGACCCAGGTGGAACGGTGAGGCTACAGGGAGCAGAGGTGAAGAAGGTGCAGGACTTTAAGTACTTAGGGTCAACGGTTCAGAGCAACGGAGAGTGTGGAAAAGAGGTGAAGAGGCGACTGCAATCAGGTTGGAACGGGTGGAGAAAAGTGTCAGGTGTGTTGTGTGATAAAAGAGTATCAGCGAGAATGAAAGGAAGGAGACCAGCGATGTTGTTCGGCTTAGAGACAGTGGCACTGAAGAAAACACAGGAGGCAGAGCTGGAGGTAGCAGAGCTTAAGATGTTGAGGTTCTCTTTGGGAGTGACGAGGATGGACAGGATCAAGAATGAGGACATCAGAGGGACAGCTCATGTTAGATGTTTTGGATATAAAGTCAGAGAGGCCAGATTGAGGTGGTTTGGACATGTTCAGAGGAGAAACTGTGAATATATTGGTAGAAGGATGCTGAGGTTGGAGCTGCCAGGCAGGAGGTCTAGAGGAAGACCAAAGATGAGATTTATGGATGTAGTGAGAGAGGACATGAAGTTAGCTGGTGTGGAAGAAGAGGATGCAGGGGACAGGGATAGATGGAGGCACATGATCCGCTGTGGCGACCCCTGACAGGGAACAGCCGAAAGGAAAAGAAGAATTTCTCAGGAGCTGATTTCAGAAATTGGGAATGGAAACTCGATTTTCGCGACTAGAAAGATGGGTGCTGAGGTTTTCAAAGAGTAGGAAGTCAGAAAATCCAGCTGCAACTGCAGCCAGACTTGGCTACCTCTAAAGAACTCTTGCACCCCACGTTGGGGTTTTTCTGACCACGCGCACAACTGACGCTCCACATCAACTCACGTCAAGTGAGGTGGCCATGATGTGCACGCAAACGGTTAGTTGAAAGCAATATATTCCAAGCCTAAGACTTACTGTCTGGAGGAAGATGCAGAAAACAAACGGCTAAATAGTTGCAGCTGATCTAAGAGCGATTACTGAAACAAAGTGGAACTTTGCTCAAACACGCCTGGAAATATGTTGGTTCATTGAAGGTCAAAGGGTCTTTTCTCCTGACATTACTTTTCTCTGCATGTTGGTAATGATTTAGACATATTTGTATTGAACAACTTTGACAACTTTAACAACTCGTGATTGTCTTTTGTTGCACAAAGCAAAAGACATGGCGACACTATTGCATAATCCTTCTCTACCAAATACCAGTGTGCTGCTGAGATAATGCTGCCGCAACATTCTTACGAGAATGCACCTCGGGCTTTCCTGGCAGTAATTTCTGACCACGCGCACAACTGACGCTCCACATCAACTAACGTCAAGTGAGGTGGCCATGATGTGCACGCAAACGGTTACTTCAAAGCAATATATTCCAAGCCTAAGACTTACTGTCTGGAGGAAGATGCAGAAAACAAACGGCTAAATAGTTGCAGCTGATCTAAAAGTGATTGCTGAAACAGAGTGGGACTTTGCTTAAACACGCCTGGAAAAATGTTGCTTTATTGAGGGTCAAAGGGTCCTTTCCGGTATCCCTTTGCGGCCCGGCTAGCTCAGTCGGTAAAGCATGAGACTCTTAATCTCAGGGTCGTGGGTTCGAGCCCCACGTTGGGCGGGGTCTCTTTTGATTATGGCCACACTGGAGAAGATCTGGGACCAACACTAAAACTGCAGAACAACTTGATTTCTTATACATCTGAAAATGAAAGTCACTGGGGGACTTTCATAGGGAACACCGAGGGTACTCGGTGTGTGTCATCTGGAAAGAGGAAAGTGGACAAGGAGATTTGGCGGCAGAACTTGGAAGTTCAGGAGTGTATACAGAGAAAGAGGTTAGCTAAGAAGAAGTGGGACACTGCGAGGACTGAAGAGAGTCGACAGGAGTACAGGGAGATGCAGCGTAAGGTGAAGGTAGAGGTGGCAAAGAGCATATGAGGACTTGTATGCTAGGTTGGACACAAAAGAGGGAGAGGGCGATTTGTTCAGGTTGGCCAGACAAAGAGATAGAGATGGGAAGGATGTGCAGCAGGTTAGGCTGATTAACGATAAGGATGGAAATAAATTGACAGGTGCCAGGAGTGTGATGGGAAGATGGAAGGAGAACTTTTTAAGAGTTGATGAATGAGGAAAATGAAAGGGAACAAAGAGTAGAAGAGGTGACTGGTGTGGAGCAGGAAGTAGCAAAGATTAGTAAGAGTGAAGTGAGGAGGACATTGAAGAGGATGAAGAGTGGAAAGGCAGCGGGTCCTGATGACATACCTGTGGAGGTATGGAAGTGTCTAGGAGAGGTGGCAGTAGAGTTTCTGACTAGTTTGTTTAACAAGATCTTGGAGAGTGAGAGGAGGCCCGAGGACTGGAGGAGAAGTGTACTGGTGCCCATTTTTAAGAACAAGGGAGATGAGCAGAGCTGTGGCAACTACAGAGGAATAAAGGTGATGAGCCACACAATGAAGTTGTGGGAAATAGTAGTGGAAGCTAGGCTAAGGGCAGAGCTGAGCAATATGGTTTCATGCCTAGAAAGAGTCCAACAGATGAAGTATTTGCTTTGAGGATGCCGATGGAGAAATACAGAGAAGGTCATGGGGAGTTGCATTGTGTCTTCGTAGACTTAGAGAAAGCGAATGACAGGGTGCCGAGAGAGAAGCTGTGGTATTGTATGAGGAAGTCTGGAGTGGCAGAGAAGTATTTTAGAGTGATGCAGGACATGTATGAAAGCTGTAAGACTGTGGTGAGGTGTGCTGTAGGTGTGACAGAGGAGTTCAAGGTGGAGGTGGGTCTGCATCAAGGATCGGCTCTGAGCCCCTTCTTGTTTGCTCTGGTGGCGGACAGGCTGACAGATGAGGTTAGACTGGAATCTCCGTGGACTATGATGTTTGCGGATGACATTGTGATTTGTAGTGAGAACAGGGAGCGGGTGGAGGAAAATCTAGAGAGATGGAGGTCTGCTCCGGAAAACTGAGATGTGTGTCAATGAGAGGGACCCAGGTGGAACGGTGAGGCTACAGGGAGCTGAGGTGAAGAAGGTGCAGGACTTTAAGTACTTAGGGTCAACGGTTCAGAGCAACGGAGAGTGTGGAAAAGAGGTGAAGAGGCGACTGCAATCAGGTTGGAACGGGTGGAGAAAAGTGTCAGGTGTGTTGTGTGATAAAAGAGTATCAGCGAGAATGAAAGGAAGGAGACCAGCGATGTTGTTCGGCTTAGAGACAGTGGCACTGAAGAAAACACAGGAGGCAGAGCTGGAGGTAGCAGAGCTTAAGATGTTGAGGTTCTCTTTGGGAGTGACGAGGATGGACAGGATCAAGAATGAGGACATCAGAGGGACAGCTCATGTTAGATGTTTTGGATATAAAGTCAGAGAGGCCAGATTGAGGTGGTTTGGACATGTTCAGAGGAGAAACTGTGAATATATTGGTAGAAGGATGCTGAGGTTGGAGCTGCCAGGCAGGAGGTCTAGAGGAAGACCAAAGATGAGATTTATGGATGTAGTGAGAGAGGACATGAAGTTAGCTGGTGTGGAAGAAGAGGATGCAGGGGACAGGGATAGATGGAGGCACATGATCCGCTGTGGCGACCCCTGACAGGGAACAGCCGAAAGGAAAAGAAGAATTTCTCAGGGGAGCTGATTTCAGAAATTGGGGAATGGAAACTCGATTTTCGCGACTAGAACGATGGGTGCTGAGGTTTTCAAAAGAGTAGGAAGTCAGAAAATCCAGCTGCAACTGCAGCCAGACTTGGCTACCTCTAAAGAACTCTTGCACCCCACGTTGGGGTTTTTCTGACCACGCGCACAACTGACGCTCCACATCAACTCACGTCAAGTGAGGTGGCCATGATGTGCACGCAAACGGTTAGTTGAAAGCAATATATTCCAAGCCTAAGACTTACTGTCTGGAGGAAGATGCAGAAAACAAACGGCTAAATAGTTGCAGCTGATCTAAGAGCGATTACTGAAACAAAGTGGAACTTTGCTCAAACACGCCTGGAAATATGTTGGTTCATTGAAGGTCAAAGGGTCTTTTCTCCTGACATTACTTTTCTCTGCATGTTGGTAATGATTTAGACATATTTGTATTGAACAACTTTGACAACTTTAACAACTCGTGATTGTCTTTTGTTGCACAAAGCAAAAGACATGGCGACACTATTGCATAATCCTTCTCTACCAAATACCAGTGTGCTGCTGAGATAATGCTGCCGCAACATTCTTACGAGAATGCACCTCGGGCTTTCCTGGCAGTAATTTCTGACCACGCGCACAACTGACGCTCCACATCAACTAACGTCAAGTGAGGTGGCCATGATGTGCACGCAAACGATTAGTTCAAAGCAATATATTCCAAGCCTAAGACTTACTGGAGGAAGATGCAGAAAAAAAACTGCTAATTAGTTGCAGCTGATCTAAAAGTGATTGCTGAAACAAAGTGGGACTTTGCGGATTTTTTTTTGGAGTACCAAACCGAGACTGCTCTGTTGTCAGGATGGCTGAGCGGTCTAAGGCGCTGCGTTAAGGTCGCAGTCTCTTCTGGAGGTGTGTGTTCGAATCCCACTTCTGACAAATGTTATTTTTTAAGGACAACAGCTGACACTTGGAAAACACATTGGATCCATTCTTCCACATTCGTCAGAGGTGGGGAACCACTTATTCTCCAAGACTGCTTACCTGGATGAGGTGTGTTCAATCAGACAGAAAGTGCAGGAGCAGTGGGTAAAGCATGGATAGCTGACAAGCAAGCAGGGCTGTGGAGCTCAAGGAGCATGGCTTTGGCACCCCTCTAGTTAGGTATCAAAGGTAGTCTTTCATCTATGCCCTATAATCACTAATGAGAGTCCATTTGAGACTGACTCTATTGGCCAAATCCATAGACTTTGATGCTATAGAAGTTACAGTGCTGGATGTGGATAGATGCACTGAATCATAAAAGTGACACAGTGCTTAGATGTACCCAAACCGCCTTGTATTGACATTTTTTTAGTTTGCTACATGATCACCCAAATCTCCAAGTTGTCAATATGGAGACAATAATGAAATGAATCAAATCGTGTGGAAGAACCTGTTCAATCATTAAGCTAACAACGCGGAAAGGTTCCATGGTGTAATGGAACTCTGAATCCTGCAACAAAATCTCGGTGGGACCAGCTGTTTTCAAGTGCTTCCCTACTTTTGTCATAAGGGTTAAAAATATATTAAAACTAGTGTCTGTGTAACACTGTTCACTTTTCCAGTGCACACTTGCTTCATTTGGCAGCATCTGGAGATTCTGAATCCAGCTAGGAATCCAGCAAGTTCAAATCTCCTGTTATAGTGGACCAGCTGGACCTGTTGCCAGGTTGCAGGCAACTTTGGCAACAGCTTTCTCTTGTGCTCCATTCAATGACTCTGGTATCTACCAATGAGTTTCAATCCACTGTTTACCTTTTCTGGAGTTTGCTGAAAACTGGCGAGAAATCTCGTGGGACCTACAGTGGCATTGTCATGGGCATTGCTCATCTTGTTCCAGAGACAGAGTACTATGTGCAATAAACACTCATGACAAGTCTGAAAAAACAGATACCGGCACAGAGATGAGGCCAAGCCTGCACGATGGTTTAAAATAAACACACTCTTTGCTAAATATCCTTGCTGATCTCTGTCACATAATGCTAAAAACACATTTTGGGCATTCCATTCAAGTTTGGGCATGAAGTGCGATCCCAGACACAATCCCAAATTCCTAATTTATAACCCTACCCTGGTTTTCAAGTGCTTCCCTATTTTTGTCATAAGGGTTAGTACTTGAAATATATTAAAACTAGTGTCTGTGTAACACTGTTCACTTTTCCAGTGCACACTTGCTTCATTTGGCAGCATCTGGAGATTCCCTGGTGTATAGGTAAGCACTCTGGACTAGGAATCCAGCAATCTGAGTTCAAATCACGGTGGGACCTGTTATAGTGCAGAATGAATAAAACCAGCTGGACCTTTAAGCTGTGTTGCTGTTCTCAGGTTTTAATGTGCAATAAATGCAGGCAACTTTGGCAACAGTTCTTTCTCTTGTGCTCCATTCAATGACTCTGGTACTCTACCAAATGACGTGGTTCAATTAATGTAATGCAATAATTGGATACTGTTTACCTTTTCTGGAGTTTGCTGAAAAACTGAATCCAGCGATCCGAGTTCAAATCTCGGTGGGACCTACTGTTGCCAGGTTGTAGCTTTTCTCGATCCAATGAGTTACTCCACCAACTGGGAGACCCTCAGTGGCATTGTCATGGAGCTCATCTTGTTCCAGAGACAGAGTACTATGTGCAATAAACACTCATGACAAGTCTGAAAAAACAGATACCGGCACAGAGATGAGGCCAAGCCTGCACGATGGTTTAAAATAAACACACTCTTTGCTAAATATCCTTGCTGATCTCTGTCACATAATGCTAAAAACACATTTTGGGCATTCCATTCAAGTTTGGGCATGAAGTGCGATCCCAGACACAATCCCAAATTCCTAATTTATAACCCTACCCTGGTTTTCAAGTGCTTCCTTATTTTTGTCATAAGGGTTAGTACTTGAAATATATTAAAACTAGTGTCTGTGTAACACTGTTCACTTTTCCAGTGCACACTTGCTTCATTTGGCAGCATCTGGAGATTCCTTGGTGTATAGGTAAGCACTCTGGACTAGGAATCCAGCAATCTGAGTTCAAATCACGGTGGGACCTGTTATAGTGCAGAATGAATAAAACCAGCTGGACCTTTAAGCTGTGTTGCTGTTCTCAGGTTTTAATGTGCAATAAATGCAGGCAACTTTGGCAACAGTTCTTTCTCTTGTGCTCCATTCAATGACTCTGGTACTCTACCAAATGACGTGGTTCAATTAATGTAATGCAATAATTGGATACTGTTTACCTTTTCTGGAGTTTGCTGAAAAACTGAATGTATATGTTAAAGCTCTATGAATTGATGTCTTGCCAGTAAAGGGCAGAAGAACACCAATACCAGCTGACAGATGTGTAGTGAGATAATCAACAAGCTCTTTTTTGCCTGAGACATACCATACTTCATGCATCAATCACTGATGGCCAGGGTAGCAATGAACCGATAAAGAGATAGGCTGACGACGAGTTTGCACATTTGATTTACAATAATTACGCCTAATCTAAGTGCTGTCTTTGCGGATTTTTTTTTGGAGTACCAAACCGAGCCTGCTCTGTTGTCAGGATGGCCGAGCGGTCTAAGGCGCTGCGTTAAGGTTGCAACTCTCCTGGAGGTGTGGGTTCGAATCCCACTTCTGACAAATGTTATTTTTTAAGGACAACAGCTGACACTTGGAAAACACATTGGATCCATTCTTCCACATTCGTCAGAGGTGGGGAACCACTTATTCTCCAAGACTGCTTACCTGGATGAGGTGTGTTCAATCAGACAGAAAGTGCAGGAGCAGTGGGTAAAGCACGGATAGCTGACAAGCAAGCAGGGCTGTGGAGCTCAAGGAGCATGGCTTTGGCACCCCTCTAGTTAGGTATCAAAGGTAGTCTTTCATCTATGCCCTATAATCACTAATGAGAGTCCATTTGAGACTGACTCTATTGGCCAAATCCATAGACTTTGATGCTATAGAAGTTACAGTGCTGGATGTGGATAGATGCACTGAATCATAAAAGTGACACAGTGCTTAGATGTACCCAAACCGCCTTGTATTGACATTTTTTTAGTTTGCTACATGATCACCCAAATCTCCAAGTTGTCAATATGGAGACAATAATGAAATGAATCAAATCGTGTGGAAGAACCTGTTCAACAACATTAAGCTAGCAACGCGGAAAGGTTCCATGGTGTAATGGCGAGCACTCTGGACTCTGAATCCAGCAATCCGAGTTCAAATCTCGGTGTCTGTGTACCTGTTCACTGTTCCAGTGCACACTTGCTTCATTTGTCTGGAGATTCCTTGTATAGGTAAGCACTCTGGACTAGAATCCAGCAATGAGTTCAAATCACACCTGTTATAGTGGGAATGAATAAAACCAGCTGCACCTTTAAGCTGTGTTGCTGTTCTCAGGTTTTAATGTGCAATAAATGCAGGCAACTTTGGCAACAGTTCTTTCTCTTGTGCTCCATTCAATGACTCTGGTACACCAAATGACGTGGTTCAATTAATGTAATGCAATAATTGGATACTGTTTACCTTTTCTGCTGAAAAACTGAATCCAGCGATCCGAGTTCAAATCTCGACCTACTGTTGCCAGGTTGTAGCTTTTCTCGATCCAATGAGTTACTCCACCAACTGGGAGACCCTCAGTGGCATTGTCATGGAGCTCATCTTGTTCCAGAGACAGAGTACTATGTGCAATAAACACTCATGACAAGTCTGAAAAACAGATACCGCACAGAGATGAGGCCCTGCACGATGGTTTAAAATAAACACACTCTTTGCTAAATATCCTTGCTGATCTCTGTCACATAATGCTAAAAACACATTTTGGGCATTCCATTCAAGTTTGGGCATGAAGTGCGATCCCAGACACAATCCCAAATTCCTAATTTATAACCCTACCCTGGTTTTCAAGTGCTTCCTATTTTTGTCATAAGGGTTAGTACTTGAAATATATTAAAACTAGTGTCTGTGTAACACTGTTCACTTTTCCAGTGCACACTTGCTTCATTTGGCAGCATCTGGAGATTCCTGGTGTATAGGTAAGCACTCTGGACTAGGAATCCAGCAATCTGAGTTCAAATCACGGTGGGACCTGTTATAGTGCAGAATGAATAAAACCAGCTGGACCTTTAAGCTGTGTTGCTGTTCTCAGGTTTTAATGTGCAATAAATGCAGGCAACTTTGGCAACAGTTCTTTCTCTTGTGCTCCATTCAATGACTCTGGTACTCTACCAAATGACGTGGTTCAATTAATGTAATGCAATAATTGGATACTGTTTACCTTTTCTGGAGTTTGCTGAAAAACTGAATCCAGCGATCCGAGTTCAAATCTCGGTGGGACCTACTGTTGCCAGGTTGTAGCTTTTCTCGATCCAATGAGTTACTCCACCAACTGGGAGACCCTCAGTGGCATTGTCATGGAGCTCATCTTGTTCCAGAGACAGAGTACTATGTGCAATAAACACTCATGACAAGTCTGAAAAAACAGATACCGGCACAGAGATGAGGCCAAGCCTGCACGATGGTTTAAAATAAACACACTCTTTGCTAAATATCCTTGCTGATCTCTGTCACATAATGCTAAAAACACATTTTGGGCATTCCATTCAAGTTTGGGCATGAAGTGCGATCCCAGACACAATCCCAAATTCCTAATTTATAACCCTACCCTGGTTTTCAAGTGCTTCCTTATTTTTGTCATAAGGGTTAGTACTTGAAATATATTAAAACTAGTGTCTGTGTAACACTGTTCACTTTTCCAGTGCACACTTGCTTCATTTGGCAGCATCGGAGATTCCTGGTGTATAGGTAAGCACTCTGGACTAGGAATCCAGCAATCTGAGTTCAAATCACGGTGGGACCTGTTATAGTGCAGAATGAATAAAACCAGCTGCACCTTTAAGCTGTGTTGCTGTTCTCAGGTTTTAATGTGCAATAAATGCAGGCAACTTTGGCAACAGTTCTTTCTCTTGTGCTCCATTCAATGACTCTGGTACTCTACCAAATGACGTGGTTCAATTAATGTAATGCAATAATTGGATACTGTTTACCTTTTCTGGAGTTTGCTGAAAAACTGAATGTATATGTTAAAGCTCTATGAATTGATGTCTTGCCAGTAAAGGGCAGAAGAACACCAATACCAGCTGACAGATGTGTAGTGAGATAATCAACAAGCTCTTTTTTGCCTGAGACATACCATACTTCATGCATCAATCACTGATGGCCAGGGTAGCAATGAACCGATAAAGAGATAGGCTGACGACGAGTTTGCACATTTGATTTACAATAATTACGCCTAATCTAAGTGCTGTCTTTGCGGATTTTTTTTTGGAGTACCAAACCGAGCCTGCTCTGTTGTCAGGATGGCCGAGCGGTCTAAGGCGCTGCGTTAAGGTCGCAGTCTCTCCTGGAGGCGTGGGTTGAATCCCACTTCTGACAAATGTTATTTTTTAAGGACAACAGCTGACACTTGGAAAACACATTGGATCCATTCTTCCACATTCGTCAGAGGTGGGGAACCACTTATTCTCCAAGACTGCTTACCTGGATGAGGTGTGTTCAATCAGACAGAAAGTGCAGGAGCAGTGGGTAAAGCACAGATAGCTGACAAGCAAGCAGGGCTGTGGAGCTCAAGGAGCATGGCTTTGGCACCCCTCTAGTTAGGTATCAAAGGTAGTCTTTCATCTATGCCCTATAATCACTAATGAGAGTCCATTTGAGACTGACTCTATTGGCCAAATCCATAGACTTTGATGCTATACAAGTTACAGTGCTGGATGTGGATAGATGCACTGAATCATAAAAGTGACACAGTGCTTAGATGTACCCAAACCGCCTTGTATTGACATTTTTTAGTTTGCTACATGATCACCCAAATCTCCAAGTTGTCAATATGGAGACAATAATGAAATGAATCAAATTGTGTGGAAGAACCTGTTCAACAACATTAAGCTAGCAACGCGAAAGGTTCTATGGTGTAATGGCGAGCACTCTGGACTCTGAATCCAGCGATCCGAGTTCAAATCTCGGTGGGACCTACTGTTGCCAGGTTGTAGCTTTTCTCGATCCAATGAGTTACTCCACCAACTGGGAGACCCACAGTGGCATTGTCATGGAGCTCATCTTGTTCCAGAGACAGAGTACTATGTGCAATAAACACTCAAGACAAGTCTGAAAAACAGATACCGGCACAGAGATGAGGCCAAGCCTGCACGATGGTTTCAAATAAACACACTCTTTGCTAAATATCCTTGCTGATCTCTGTCACATAATGCTAAAAACACATTTTGGGCATTCCATTCAAGTTTGGGCATGAAGTGCGATCCCAGACACAATCCCAAATTCCTAATTTATAACCCTACCCTGGTTTTCAAGTGCTTCCCTATTTTTGTCATAAGGGTTAGTACTTGAAATATATTAAAACTAGTGTCTGTGTAACACTGTTCACTTTTCCAGTGCACACTTGATTCATTTGGCAGCATCTGGAGATTCCCTGGTGTATAGGTAAGCACTCTGGACTAGGAATCCAGCAATCTGAGTTCAAATCACGGTGGGACCTGTTATAGTGCAGAATGAATAAAACCAGCTGGACCTTTAAGATGTGTTGCTGGTCTCAGGTTTTAATGTGCAATAAATGCAGGCAACTTTGGCAACAGTTCTTTCTCTTGTGCTCCATTCAATGACTCTGGTACTCTACCAAATGACGTGGTTCAATTAATGTAATGCAATAATTGGATACTGTTTACCTTTTCTGGAGTTTGCTGAAAAACTGAATCCAGCGATCCGAGTTCAAATCTCGTTGGGACCTACTGTTGCCAGGTTGTAGCTTTTCTCGATCCAATGAGTTACTCCACCAACTGGGAGACCCTCAGTGGCATTGTCATGGAGCTCATCTTGTTCCAGAGACAGAGTACTATGTGCAATAAACACTCATGACAAGTCTGAAAAAACAGATACCGGCACAGAGATGAGGCCAAGCCTGCACGATGGTTTAAAATAAACACACTCTTTGCTAAATATCCTTGCTGATCTCTGTCACATAATGCTAAAAACACATTTTGGGCATTCCATTCAAGTTTGGGCATGAAGTGCGATCCCAGACACAATCCCAAATTCCTAATTTATAACCCTACCCTGGTTTTCAAGTGCTTCCCTATTTTTGTCATAAGGGTTAGTACTTGAAATATATTAAAACTAGTGTCTGTGTAACACTGTTCACTTTTCCAGTGCACACTTGCTTCATTTGGCAGCATCTGGAGATTCCTGGTGTATAGGTAAGCACTCTGGACTAGGAATCCAGCAATCTGAGTTCAAATCACGGTGGGACCTGTTATAGTGCAGAATGAATAAAACCAGCTGGACCTTTAAGCTGTGTTGCTGGTCTCAGGTTTTAATGTGCAATAAATGCAGGCAACTTTGGCAACAGTTCTTTCTCTTGTGCTCCATTCAATGACTCTGGTACTCTACCAAATGACGTGGTTCAATTAATGTAATGCAATAATTGGATACTGTTTACCTTTTCTGGAGTTTGCTGAAAACTGAATCCAGCGATCTGAGTTCAAATCTCGTGGGACCTACTGTTGCCAGGTTGTAGCTTTCTCTCGATCCAATGAGTTACTCCACCAACTGGGAGACCCTCAGTGGCATTGTCATGGAGCTCATCTTGTTCCAGAGACAGAGTACTATGTGCAATAAACACTCATGACAAGTCTGAAAAACAGATACCGGCACAGAGATGAGGCCAAGCCTGCACGATGGTTTAAAATAAACACACTCTTTGCTAAATATCCTTGCTGATCTCTGTCACATAATGCTAAAAACACATTTTGGGCATTCCATTCAAGTTTGGGCATGAAGTGCGATCCCAGACACAATCCCAAATTCCTAATTTATAACCCTACCCTGGTTTTCAAGTGCTTCCTATTTTTGTCATAAGGGTTAGTACTTGAAATATATTAAAACTAGTGTCTGTGTAACACTGTTCACTTTTCCAGTGCACACTTGCTTCATTTGGCAGCATCTGGAGATTCCTGGTGTATAGGTAAGCACTCTGGACTAGGAATCCAGCAATCTGAGTTCAAATCACGGTGGGACCTGTTATAGTGCAGAATGAATAAAACCAGCTGGACCTTTAAGCTGTGTTGCTGTTCTCAGGTTTTAATGTGCAATAAATGCAGGCAACTTTGGCAACAGTTCTTTCTCTTGTGCTCCATTCAATGACTCTGGTACTCTACCAAATGACGTGGTTCAATTAATGTAATGCAATAATTGGATACTGTTTACCTTTTCTGGAGTTTGCTGAAAAACTGAATGTATATGTTAAAGCTCTATGAATTGATGTCTTGCCAGTAAAGGCAGAAGAACACCAATACCAGCTGACAGATGTGTAGTGAGATAATCAACAAGCTCTTTTTTGCCTGAGACATACCATACTTCATGCATCAATCACTGATGGCCAGGGTAGCAATGAACCGATAAAGAGATAGGCTGACGACGAGTTTGCACATTTGATTTACAATAATTACGCCTAATCTAAGTGCTGTCTTTATGGATTTTTTGGAGTACCAAACCGAGCCTGCTCTGTTGTCAGGATGGCCGAGCGGTCTAAGGCGCCATGCTAAGGTCGCAGTCTCTCCTGGAGGCGTGGGTTCAATCCCACTTCTGACAAATGTTATTTTTAAGGACAACAGCTGACACTTGGAAAACACATTGATCCATTCTTCCACATTCGTCAGAGGTGGGGAACCACTTATTCTC